>CAWUFW010009071.1:600000-820427 GCA_963921515.1 Calotriton arnoldi | reverse complement strand
ATCGTCTGCTGCATGCTACACAACCTGGCAGTGCAGAAGGAGTTGCCTCTCATCCTGGATGACGATGACCAACGTCCGCCACCTGTGGAGGATCCTGGCCTGGGCCACGATGCCAGTGATGATGATGATGGTGATGTCCGCACACAGCTCATCACCAACTTCTTCAGCTGAATGTGAGTATCCAGAGAGTTGTCAAGTCAATGATGTGAGTTTGCATGATATGTGTGGGTGGTGCTCTGGTGCTGTTTGAGTGTGGCCATGTGCTACTTGACTGGATGCGTGCAGCAATGTGTCCTTACAGGTAGTCTGTACTAACCCTGGGCGTAGTTTGCGTAGTAGCACTTCACGTAGCTACGTGAAGTACATTTTGAACTACACATAGCTATGCAAATTGCATAGTGCGTAGCTGTGTGCTTGACTGCACTGTACAATAATTGCCAAAGGCATCTTGCACAGTGCAAGTTAAGATAAAATAAGTATCTCTGTCTTTATATGCTAAAATGCATATAGCATTTCACAAAAGTGAAATCAATAAAATAACAAGCAGTGAGAGAGGTGATGATTTTGGTATCCTCCCTAACCTAGGGAGAGAACCAAGCAGATGCCTTGAAAACAAAAAGCACATCTTTTGAACGATTCAGTGGTGGTCCCATCCTCTTAGGACCACCTCAAGCACAGTTATTGGCAAAAATACAATCCCAACCAAAGGCCCTGCAAAGCATTATGGGACGAGATTAGCAGTGGGCAGTGAATATTATAGTATCCAATATCAAAATAATTCTACAAAGAGCTGCAGTTCCACTAGTCGTTACTAGATGTCCCTCACGAAAGGGTTTCAATGCTTTTGCATTTGACTCGTGAGGGACGTCTAGTAACGACTAGTGGAACTGCAGCTTGATGTATTAATAATTTCAATGCTTTTGCATTTGACTCGTGAGGGACATCTAGTAACGACTAGTTGAACTGCAGCTCTTTGTAGAATTATTTTGATATTGGACACTCTAATATTCACTGCCCACTGCTAATCTCGTCCCATAATGCTTTGCAGGGCCTTTGGTTGGGATTGTATTTTTGCCCATAACTGTGCTTGGGGTGGTCCTAGGAGGAAGGGACCACCACTGAATCGTTCACATGATATGCTTTTTGTGTTCAAGGCATCTGCTTGGTCCTCCCCCTAGGTTAGGGGGGAACCCAAAATCATCACCTCTCTCATTGCTTGATATTTTCATTGTCAAAGTTCACTTTTGTGAATTTGTTATATGCTTTTTAGCATAGAAAATTGCTTTAACAAAGCATTTGTATGTGTTTAATATACTGCTGCTACGCTACGTCAATTAGCAGAGTTTTTTACTCTGCTACGTGCAATTTGCGTAGTGCGTAGTAACACAAACTTTGCATGCTCTGTGAGCGTAGCAAAGTATTATGCCCAGGGTTAGTCTGTACTCCCCAACAGTGTTGACATTCTAACTTGGTTTTGTGTAGTTATCTTGTGACATGTATTGGGCATGAGTATTGCAGTTCTGTCCTGTTCTTCAGTGGTTTTGACTGTGTGTCATGTCTGTTCTTCACAGGGTGCTTACAGAGTTGTTTGGTCAACTTGGATCCCCCGACACCATGATTCAGCTTTCAGGGTGGCAGCAGTCGTTTCCCTACAGGTGATGTGCCACACACCCCTGGACTTTATATCTTCTGCACTTTTTGACTGTGTGGCCACTGCCACGTGGGATTACCTTGCATTTGTAGTGGAAACAACATGTTGCAAATGTGTAATAAACCTGTGCTTCACTTTGGGATGTGCGTTGTCTGTGGTCACACATCTGACTGACATTTGCTTACTGCACCTGTGGGCTAGTTGACACAGACTCTGAATAGGTGTGGTGTCTGTGCATTCCACAGTATTTCCTGGCAACATCAGTGTAGGCGATGAGTCCGATGGCCCTGGTGTCTCTGTGTTGTGTAGCCCTAGTGGTGTGTCTCCCTCATATGTGTCACGTCACCATGACTCACATGACGGTGTTGTACTTGCTGTAGCAGTTAGCATACACAGTGTAATTTAGCTGATCATCATCCCCATGACAGTAACCACGTTGGAATCACAACAGAGGCAAGTATGGTGTATTAGTGATTTTATTTACATACATGTGTGAGTATAGTGCACAGGATGGTGGGTGCTGTACATTGGGATTGTGATCCAAAGTTCCAAGATGAGTTGCAAGTCTTGGTAGCAGAAATGTCCTGAGTGAAGTCCACAGTCATCTGATACATTAGTCCAACTTGAACTCCCCATGTCATGTGGGAGAGTTGTGTTGCATTCGACAGGGTGAACAGTTTGCACACAAAGGAGAATTTCCAGAACAGGTGTTGGCTTCCTGGGGGATGTACATGGCCATCGACCTCTCAGTTTTCCTTCCTCGGACGACCCCTCTTCTTTGGGGGGGGACCCTCACGTGCAGGCTGCTGCGGTGCAGGGGACTCTCCACCAGAGTCCTCCTCCCTCCCTGTGGCAGTTGCAGTTGTTGCAGCACCAGATGTTGTGGGCACACAGGGAGGTGTGGCCATGTTGGTGCTAATCTGGCGGAGGCATGTCAATATGTCCCTATGCACCGCTGTCAGTTCTTCCAATGTGTCCCACTTGGACTCCATGTCAGACATGTGTGTCACCACACGGGACATGTGTGTCAAAACACGGGACATGTGGGAGTCCAAGCGGGCATGATGGGCAGCCTGCTGCTGTTGAATGTCCTTGAGGATCCCCACTACCTGGCTGACCTCTCCGGTGCTATTCTGGTACGCCTCAGCAATGCGTGCCAGTCGTGGGTCATCATGCAGTCCAGACCCCTCTGCAAACAGCGACCTATGTCTACCACCCCTCCCACCACCCCTGGCGACACGTTCGGGACCTGCGGTGTTACGCCCAGGTGACCCTAGGCCCCCTTGGGGGTTGTTACTGGGCTCGTTGTCCGTAGCTCGACGTTGGGCCAGGGTCCCTGTGCTGTTGTCATTGGTGGTACTTGGTCTGTCCATGTCGGCGGGGGTGGTCTGTGTGTTGGCAGTTGTTGGAGCAGTGGGTGCAGGGGGTGCAGATGTTGGTCCTGCTGGTGCTGCATGATGACTCACGCTGGAGGAGCCAGGTAGGTCTTCGTCATCCAAGGAGGGCAGAGGCTGTTCCACACCAGTGGGCTCAGTGTCCCCCGGAGCCTGGGACAGGGACTCCTCCTCGCCTGCTGCTGTGTCCCCATCATCACCTGTTTTTGGAAGAGACACACAATGTATGTTATATTTCTACAGGCATCAATGGTTCACACACCTGACAGTTGTGACTGTACCTCTGGATGCGGGCCTGTACATTGCATTGTCCTAAGTTGTCACAGTAAGAGGTTGATATTGGTGTAGCACATTGTCCTGCAAACCTGAGGCATTTCAATGTGAATGTTGAGGTGTGTGCATGGCCAGCATTGGTTGTATTTGGTGGACATCCAGCCCTCCTTCTCCACCTAGCCCAGTTATCCCACCATGAAGCATGCCACCCTTGCAGTGGGTTCAGGTTGACTCTCAGGATGTCATTCAGTGGTGTCCTGCTGTTGGTTGGTGCACAGGTCCCAGCAGGGCCTGGTACTCCACACAACAGAGCACCATTGTCAGACGTCTTTGATATGGCTTTTCACTCCCTATGAGGTGTGCATGCTTAAGTGCTAGCTTGCTGGGCCATGTGGGTGGGGGATGTTGAGCTGTGACTACCACTCCCATCATGCAATTGCCTACACCCCCCTTCCCAGCATGCCCATACTTCCTTCCTTTTGACTCTGCTTCCCTGTGGGGTAGTGTGCCTGTGCTGACAGGATGGCTGACAGTGTTGTCCTGGCGGTTGTTTGGCTACAAGTCCCAAGAGTGTCCCTGTGCTTCACACAGCATAACCCAGGGTTGTGGTTCTTTGTGGGATCTTCAATTAGAGTGTGGGGCATTGTATTCTCCCAGGTGGGTTATGTGGAGTTAGTGTTGAGGGGGTGTGTGAGGAGAGCTGCTTGTAACTATGGTCAGTGCTGTCAGTCCTCCTTCCCACCCAGCCATATATCCCACCATGGAACGTGCTTGCATTGCAGGGAGTGCAAGTTGGCTTTCAGGATGTCAGTCAGTGGTGTCCTGCTGTTGGTTGTTGCACAGTTCCCAGCAGGGCCTTGTGCTCCCCACAGCAGTACCCAGTGTCAGCCATCTTGTCAGTCCTTTTCCACTCCCTGCGATGTGAGCATGGTTCAGAGTGGTGTTGATGGGCCAATTGTGAGGGTGACCAATATCTGTGACTACAACTCCCATCATGCTATTGCCTACACCCACCTTCCCCGTGGCGCGTTTTAAGTTGGGAGATTAAGTCCCCTTGAATCCTGAGGGTCCCTAAGGCCCAACTAGCCCACCAGGTACCTCCAGTAAGCAACACAGAGCTGCGTTGCAGAGAGGTGGTCCGAGACCACGCCCCTTTTTACACCTCTCTACAACGCAACTCTGTTGCACTTACTGAAGGTACCTGGTGGGCTAGTTGGCCCCAGGGACCCTCACGATACAAGGGGACTTAATCCTCCAACTTAAACACGCACCACGGAGTGCGTTGCACACTTGTCACATCAGGCCCTGCCCCTCCCTTCACCACTGTGCAAACGCGCCCCGGGTTGCGTTTTAAGAGGAAGTTTTAATCCCCCTGCCCTATTATGTACTAGGGCCCCAGGGCCTGACCCCTTTTTTTATTTTAAAAAAAAAAAACTGAACGGGAAGGGGGCCGCGTGGCCCCCCTCCCGTGGCCAATTCCAGCCCCGGGGACCCCATCCCCCGGGGCATGGCCAAATTTTAAAAAAATTTTAAGGAGGGGGGCTCCGTGGCCCCCCTCCTGAGGCCTCTATTGGCCCCGGGGACCCCATCCCCCGGAGCCAGCCTTTTTTTATTTTTGCAGAGGGGGACCGCGTGGCCCCCCTCCAGGGCCGCTACTATCCCCGGGGACCCCATCCCCCGGGGCATGCCCTATCCATTGGGGACCGTGGGGGGAGCCCCAATGCCCCCACGGTCGCGCCGGCTCCCCGCGTCCTGCAGGAGCCGGCATTGCTTTTCCACATGGGGAGCTGCTAACATGCAGCTCCCCTTGTGGAAAAGCAATCTGCTTTAGATTTTGGAAGAGAGAGCAGGTTTCCTGCCCCGGGGAGGCCCCGGGGAGGTGGCGGTCCCCGGGGCGTGTGGGGGGGCTCGAGCCCCCCACACAAGTATATATATTTTTTTAAAAAGAAGCCCCGGGGGGTGGCGGTCCCCGGGGCTGCGGGGGGGCAGTGTGCCCCCGCGATTATAATTGATTTAAGCCCCGGGGGTGGTGGTCCCCGGGGCAGTGTGGGGGGATTGGGGCCCCCGCACACATTTTTTTACCGCCCCCGGGACCTGGCCCACCCGGGGGCTTCAATTAAACGACCACCCAGCGCGAATTCGGCCAATTTAAAAAAAATAAAATGCTCTTTTGGGCCCTGGGGGTCCTTGTGGGACCCCCTCAGCAGGCCTAGGGGGTCAGGGTGTTTCTACCCTTCCCCCTTTTCTTGTTTTGCGCCTTAGTTTTTCTGTTTTCTTGTGCCTCGGTTACCGAGGCACAAGATGGCTGCCAACACTTCCTGGTTTGGAGTGTTGACAGCCAATTAGCATGAAGCTTGTGATCGGGAGGGTGCGCGGATCCTCTGCGGCCATAGATATTGAAACTGTTATTTTTTTAATTTCTCAGGAACTACTGAACGGATTTACACCATTTAAAAAAAGGGTGCTTTCTGAACCAAGCACTGCCTTTTTGCCAAATTTGGTGTAATTCCGTTCAGCAGTTTTGGCTGTAACCGTGTCTAAAGTTTCCTATGGGAAATATATTTTATGACCTCTATCGTTTGATTTTCTCCGCAACTACTGAACGGATTTACACCATTTAAAAAAAAGGGCACTTTCCGAACCAAGCACTACCTTTTTGCCAAATTTGGTGTAATTCCGTTCAGCAGTTCGGGCTGTAGCCGTGTCTAAAGTTTCCTATGGGAATTAACATGGAGAAAACACGTTTTCGAACCCCCCTTTTTTCTCGGCCCCCGCTTGCCGAATCACCCCGAAACTTTCAAGACAGGAGCTGACCGGAGCGCCCCACTAGTTTTGAAACTTTCGCGATGATTCGTCATCCGGCGCCAAAGTTATTGGGAAAACAAAAAACGCTTTTCCTATGGAAACTAGGTCCTAACTATAACTATCTACTGGCGACTGCTAGTAGATAATATATATATATATATATAGATAGATAGATAGATAGATAGATAGATAGATAGATAGATATATATATATATATCTCAACTTCAGGAAATAAGAATGGCACCCAGCGCTGGTTATCTCAGTTACTGGTCCCCACCGGTATCTTATTTTTCAATATATAAACAACAGTACACTGAGAATCAATACACAACAGTAACTTCTTATTGTATCTTTCCTCAAGATTTCGTTTATTCTTTCTTTAAGTATTTTTTCAGTACAGCAAGTAGCCTCCAAAACTGCAAATAGCCGCAGCCAACACGTGTTTCACGCCCAAATGCGCTTCTTCAGAGCTGTTACAAACAATAATTATGTATCAATATGTATAAAAAATTAACAAAATCAGGTAAAGCATGTTTAAGTGTCACAATATTTTTTCAATAAGAGTCTTCCTCTCTAATAATCATATTCCTTTTTGACAACACACTAAATTACCAGTAAAGTACATAGGTTTCATTTTGGATACAAAAATAAAAAGGGATTAGTGTTCAATACATTCAAATTGTAGCATGGGACTTAATATAAGTTCACAAACAAGAGGGACAGGGGCTTGGTAGGTCCAGCATACAGGATAAATGTGGTAAATACCACGGTATGCAGTTCCTAAGGGGCGTGGAAGGGTAGGGGGGGAAGGTGGAAGAGGAGAGGGGGAATGGGGTGTAAGGTGTTCTTGATCTAGAATATGGACTGTGAAAGGAGTAGCTCCAATAAGTAGCAAGGGCCCTCACACACCCAAGAGGGTGTCATGCTTTATCATAGGGCAGCTCCTCATTGGGCCGGCGCAGCAATGCCCAACGGGTCCCAAAGGGGGGCTCTTTGCCGGAGGTCTACTCTGGTTGTCGACGTGAAGCTAGAGTGTGATGTGGGGGCGTATGTGTAGAGAGTAGAAATGGGGAACAAAAGTGCAGGTAAAAATAGCTAGGGGATTCCAAAACCAATTTTATTCACTGGATTCCTCTGCTACAATTAAAAACAATCGACTATCAAAGTCAGGGCTGGAGAGGGAAATCTTACCTGCTGCAGCTCAGAATATTGTGTTTAGGGTGGAGTAGGTATCATAAGAGATATAGAATTGGCTCATTTATGAATTGCAACACAGACAGTTGTATTTATGCCATGACCTGCATCTGTGGAAAAGTATATGTAGGTTCCACAGTGCGTAAACTCAAGATCAGGTGGATGGAACATTTACGTGCAATAAAAAATTGTGACACGAAATATCCCATGGCCATACATTTTTGTGATAATCATAAGTTGACAGAAATAGGAGGTATTTGCTTTATGTGGATTGAACATGTCACACTAGACAGAAGAGGTGGGGATTTGGAGAAAAAGATACGCATGATGGACACCTTTTGGATCAATAAATTGCAGACAGTAGAATTGTGATTAAATGTAGATAGAGAACTATATACGGTGGTATAGGAACCAGATCACCTATACTGAATAAATCAATGAAGGTAGGAGGCCTGCCTGAGGTACACACCAGACAACGTGATCCACAAATTAGAATAAACAGTGGTTTCTTTACGATATCCCTCGTTTCATAAGATGGAACTACATGTGACTATCTTATTTACAAACTTGAATAATCAAGGGGGTTGAACCAAAACACTATTGCTCGGGTACAATACGGGCTGGAGGTTGTGCAAAGTCTCTCCTAAACCAATATATAAAAAGAGGAAGAAAAGAAATTGCCTAAGAAAAGAAATCTATTAGAAAGTATATTCTTATGTCAAGTAAAGTCAAATAACTTTATTCGGTTCAATCGGACCATAAAAGTTTGACATACATACATAAAATAATAACATTTTCTTAAAAAGACTATACAGTAATTAGAATTAACAGGCAGGAGTATAGACACAAAATTTAAGAAAAACAATATGTACTTTGCCTAGCTAAATGGACATAGCCACCTCAGCGCCGCAAGCCCCCCCCCACCCCAGCTCAGGCTCTGGGGTGCTAAATTTTAGTACATCCTATCATTGTAAATGTAAATCCGTATTTGTAAATCCGTATTTGTAAAGCGCTAACTACTCACCCTTACGGGTCTCAAGGCGCTGGGGGCCGTCGTGGAAATTAAGTGAGTTATTGCCCAGAGTCACATGGTGCTGAGCTGAGCTGCCACCAGAGCTGGGGATCGAATCGTGAGCCCTGTGCTCCGAAGTCAGCTGCCCTGGTCGCTGCACCACACCTCAATATAAAATGACTAGAAATATATAAAATCACTAAAAACTCCATTTCCTTCTTACAATTCATAACGTTTCCTGATTAGGAAAGCAATTCTAATGAAGTTGAGCACAGCAGTACAGATAGCAGCAGTGGATAACGATCGTAAGTAATTAAAACCCTCCAGATAAGAACAAGGGCGAATTTCTCTCAACAAGGGTTTAATAAAGCGTGCCCTTGGATCTTTATAAAGTGTGCAAAACAGCATAAAGTGCAAGGTGCTTTGTTGGGCTGAATTATTGCAGGGACAGGCAATCAGTTTCTCACACCAGCTTGCCTGTTTAGGAAAAGCCACAAGAAAGTGCAACGTGCAAAGACGAAATCTTGTCATAAGGAAACGCGATTGTACATTAATAGTAAAAGACAAATAACATTGCTGTTGGTTTGGGAGCCAATCAAAATGGCCTTGGCTTCCGTGATGCCGTCTGGGCGTACTCAATTCAGCATGGTAGGCAAGAAATCTATTAGAAAGTATATTCTTATGTATATCACAGTGTGGGACAAAAATATCTTTTTAGATATCTGATAAATATTGCCTAGGTCGGTAGGGAGCTAAGTATTAACAGAATTATTATGCTAACCTATCCCATAAATTAATACGGGTCAAAATACATGCAGATAGCTTATAGAACAAGTGGCTGCTTGTGTGAGAAATCGCTCTTATGCTTAAATAACTTGTGACAGGATCAGTACATGTTGATTTCCCGGTTATCACAAGGTGTGCAGCAGAGTAGATAAAATTAGCAAGGTTAATGGTTCAAGACTCCAGTTGGAATAAAAATGCTTTTTATCCTTTTTGAAAAAATAAAACTCACTAAGAGCCAAATTGGGCTACTTATTAAAATGGTAGATAACGGATAACTAAATATTAATTTGAAACACAATACATGCAGATAGCACATCGAGCATGTGGCTGCTTGTGAAGAAATCGCTCTCATTCTTAAATAACTTCTGACGGTACCCTTCCAAATCGAATTCCCTGTTAGCACATGGTGTGCACCAGGGTAGATAAGAATAGAAAGGTTATGGGTTCGAAACTCCAGTTGGAAAAAAATGCTTTTTATCTTTTTTGAAAAATTTAAATCGCTTAGGGCCACAGGCATCAAAGAAAAACCGGTCGCAAACGGGCAGATTCTCAGAATCTGCCCCTTTGCGACCGGTATTTTTGCATTTGGGATGCATCATCCCAAATGCAAAAATCGCAATTTAAGGAATCGCAAAATTTGCGATTACTTAAATTGCGATTGCATTTAAGGAATCGCAAATTATCATGCCTCAAATGCAATGCATGATGCCATTGAAAATAGCGATTTCGCTATTAGGGCATGCAAATTACCGTCAAATGAAACTTGACAGTAATTTGCAAAAACTTTGAAAAATGCACTGAAATGCATTCTTCAAAGTTCCTAGTTACACACACACATGCCCCTGCGCAACATGTGTTCACATTACAATTTCAGAGGTGCAACAGGGTGTCCTTTTGGAAAAAAACATGTTTTTGAATCTTACATCTTCATGCACCAAGCAAACATAGGTGGGACAAAAAAGGAAGAATAAACTGAATGCTCTTTGCGACATTCCTAAACCTCAAAATATAATTGGACTAATATTGGAGTGTATTGGAGAGAGTCTACAAGGACACACACAGAGCTGTAAGAGCAGAGAAATGTCCACTTTGTAAAAGTGGCATATCTAAAATAGTAATATGAAATCCAACCTTACCAGTAAAGAGGATTTATCATTGCCATTCCAAATATGCAAAACATGGCACAGCTACTCCTTTCTAATCAGGAATTACAGCTCAATAGAATGTATTGAGGAATTCCCAATGCTAATCTATGAGAGGAGTAGGCCTCACAGAAGTGAAAAATGAATGTAGGTGTTTTTCACTACAAGGACATGCAAAACTTAAAAGAACATGTCCTACCTTTTAGTAACATAGCATCCGGCCCTATGGGCTAACTAGTGCCTACATTAGGGGTGAAGTATGTGTAATAAAAGAGAAGTTTAAGGCTTGGCGAGGGATTTTTAATACCAAGTTCACATGGCAGTAAAACTGCACACAGGCTCTGCAGTGGCAGGCCTGAGACATGTTTAAAGGGCTACTTGTGTGGATGGCACAATCAGTGCTGCAGACCCAATAGCAGCATTTAATTTACAGGCCCTGGGTATATGGTATACCACTGTAATAAGGCACTTATAAGTAAATTAAATATGCTAGTTGTGTATACACCAATGATACCATGTTTGGGGAGAAACACGTGCACTTTAGCACAGGTCAGCTGTGGTAACTTACTCTGAGTCCTAAGGCCAACAAAAAGAATAAGCAAAAAGAGGAGGTAAACATGCAAAAGGTTTGGGGGAAGACCACCCTAAGGCTGGCAGCTCTAATAGTATGGTATAGGATTCTGTGTGTCTAAGTATTAAAGTCAGTTGGATCCCTTTTGGAAACCCCTGGTTTAGCAGGGCACAAGAAGGAGGGCGAGAATAGTTTCTCAAACACTGGAGGTTTATCACCTGCATTCCTGTGAATGGAGGGTGAAGAAACCCTTAATGCTTCGCAAAGTATACAACACAATACAGAAACTTTTGTTGTCTAATCTATAAGAAGCGTTATTGCAGATGGATGATACGAGTATAGAGTGCACTCAAACCGCATTATCTTGCACAAAAATATAAGAAGCCCTAAGAGATAAATTTGCAATAAGAATTAGCCTTATGTGGGATGCTCACAAAAATGGGATGTACAGTGTTTTTGTGGAAGAGAGATGGTTACCAATGTAAAAAGGCCTGCTGTGCGAGACACTTATGAGATGCTCACAGAAGATAGGTATGGTGAGATATGCAGAATGAGGTGTGTGGAAAAGATCAGAAATGAGGTGTTAGTGATGAACACCAGAAACATAGTGTTTGTGTGTGAAGCTTACAAATGAATAGAGTGGGTGGAAAGTCACAAATGAGTAGTGCATGGAATGCACTAAAGCACAAAAACTTTGCTATATGGGAGGCTCACAAAAACTATAAAATGCTCAAAACAAGCAAATATGCCTCGTGCTAGGATTATTCAAGCCAAAATATTGAGCATTTAATTGAAACAATAATTGAAGGCGTGGAGGCCTTGCTCAAGACTATGATGATGTATTTACAAGTGACATTTGGAGAGTTGCATAGTAACTGTGAAGTAATGTTTGGGGAATAGTTATTGCTGCCAAAAAAAAGTCAGATGGGCAGGATAGCTTGGATATGGGGGGTGATGCTTCAGAAGATGAGCCAGGGGTGTCCAACACCAATGACTCTGCTTCTGAGCATGTCCAGGAGGAGTCTGAAGACCCCTTACTAGAGAACTCTTGTCCCCCAGGGAATAGCTCTAGTGACAGAGGGATGCCCTTGAGGTAGGACCCCCTTTATTCTTCCTGGGAGGGTACAAAGTGTCCAGGTCCGCCACAGTTAATTCAACCTCCTCTACCACTTCAATAGGGACCTCCATCTCTAGCAAGAGAGTGGATTCTTTAGAAAGGGAATACCACCTGTTCAAAGTTGAGAGTTCCATGCTCAGAATCAAGAAGGAACAGTTGGCCCTAGATAAGGAAACCCTAGAAGTACAGATGGCTAGGAATAATTTGGGATTAGAATCCCACGGTGGCAGCACTAGTGAACCTAGAGTTAGGGAACACTCCTTTGACACTAGGAACTTGAGCAGGATAGTCCCTCCTTACCAGCAGGGTGATGTCATGCATAAGTGGATTGCTGCTTCAGAGAGGTCCTGTATAGTTCAGAAGGTTCCTCAGGGCCAGTGGGCAACTATCCTGTGGCTCTCCTTTGCTAACAAAGGAAGTGACAAACTCTTAACTGTGAAGGAAGAAGATGCAGACAATTAAAAATTCTTGAAGAGTGCGCTCACAGATGGGTTTGGGTTTACCACTGAGCAATACAGGGTTAAGTTTAGGGACACACAGAAGGTACAAGACTGGGTAGATGTTATAGATAGTGATATTAAGGCTCTGGAAGGCTGGCTTCATGGAAGCAATGTGCATGAATATGAAGGACTGTACAATTTACTTGTGAGGAAGCAAATCCTTAACAACTTTCAAAATCAGCAACTGCACCAGTACATGGTGGACTCAGATCTGACCTCTCCCCAAGAACTGGAAAAGAAGGCAGACAAGTGGGTCCGCACCAGGGTGAAACAAAGGTCTCATGGTGGGGGTGATCAGAAGAAGCTAGATTCTAAGGCCCAAGAGAAATCTTGGATTCCACCGGACTCCTTCACATGCTTCTTCAGAGGTATCTTCTTCGAAGTCTTCCACGGCAGGTTCCAACGTCACTTCACCCCTATGCACCCGGCTTCCCTGGTGCAGGTAACCTGGTTCCCGGGGCATCGACGGGTGGGGTGACTCTCCAACCTCTCGTCTTCCAAACGGTTTCTTCGGGGTCCTCTGGGAAGGGTCCTTCTTCTGCAAAACTGCTATCGCAACTTCTCTATTGACTTCCATGGGGCACGAGGCTGTGTTTCTACTCTGCACACAGCCTCCGTGGGGTTCCTGGGTACTTCCCTTGGGTAGTTCCTTGTGTCCCCATCTCCTATAAGTCTTCTGGTCCAAGTCCCGTTCGCCTTGAAGTTTGCATTCCACTTTCTAAGTATATGGTTTGGTCTTCCCCTGGACACCAGTGTATATTTGTACTACTTACTTATTTAGTTTGAAGTATTCTTGTGTGTGTTGTTGATATCTCCGGGTAGGAGATATACCAATGTGTTAGTGATTGTGTTGCATAGTAAATAGCCTTATTTTTATAAACAATGTGTGGTTCTTTTTCATCTAATCTACACTGTTGATTAAATGTGGCAAAACAAACTGCTTTACACTCCTTCAAGATAAGCCTGAAGGCTTCTCTCCACAACTACCACTTTGAGAGCTTTCTATGGTTATCAAAGACCACTAAAATAACCATAAGGGACCATAAGGGTTGCCTGGATTAGTGCAAGGTGCATCACTCCTGAGAGTGTGCACCATATAGTAACCCAGCCTCCTACAACCACCAACACCAGTTCTCCAATATACTTCTCCCACCAGGGCATAAGTCTTAAAAAAAGAAGTGGGGCACTAACCAAGTTAGGCAGTATGTAAGTAACATCACAGCACGTGATATTGCACATGACATCACAACCCATGACCTCACAGGGAGTGATATCACAAAAAATTACATCAGTTGCTAAGACCTCGCATATGATAAGCAGGTCTATCATGAGTACATTCGAGCACATTACAATATTTAACAAATTAGAGTTTGCGTCAGAGTTGTGCCAAAAAAGTGATGCAACCCGGGTGCAATATCTAGACCTCCACTTATACATTTATTTATTAAAACTCTGCCTGAAAGAAATTGGCAACAAGGAGAAACGTGGCTGTATATCTGTTCTGCCTAATTGGTTGCAAAGTCTGCATTTTAAAATATCTTATGGGGTTAAGGCACCTGCTGCATAGATCTTTATGTCCCCAGTAAATCTCAGGAATTAGTAATAATAATGGTAAGATAACTCTGGAGGTTAATGCTCTTGCTGGAGAGACAGGTGTTTTGTCTAGTCCCAGTTTTGATTCAATGTAGCATAGAGGGTTAATATGTCTCACGCAAAGCACATCATGTGACACACAGATGACGGATTTTTGTTTTATGTAGATGGGTAAGTGGGTTATTGCTTTTAACACAGAGATCCTTTAGTTACTTGCAGTTCATAAATTGCAATCCTTCAAATATAGCACAGCGAATTATAAAGGAAAGGATATGTGACTCCTACACCTTGTAACCCTCACTAACGTATGTAACACATCTTGTAAAGTGATTTCCACACATATGGTTTATTGTAAATGTATGTGTGATTTAAAACGCTCCGACACCCTGGATTGGGTTGAGTAGCGCTATAAAAGAAATAAGACAAAATAGTGGCATTTAAATTGTTATTTGCATAAATATTAGGACAGACAAACACATCTGACACAACATAATGCAAGATATGTGCTTAGACTATGTCTGATGCTAACTGTTCTCATGTTCCAGGGCGAGGTTTAACTGCTCAAAATAAACATTTTAACAAAACATTAGGCTTTGAGTGGCTGAATTGTGCAGTGTGAAACAGCCAAATGAGGTAGGGTCGCAGCTGAGGAGGGGCAGGATGCAGTCAGTAATTAACAAACTACCTCTCTTCCTTTGTCCTGTAAGTTGACTGCATGCAGCGGTGGCGGCGAGGACCAGGTGTGAAAAATTCCTTGAGCTTTTGCACACAACAAAAGGAAAAGTCACAAGTCAAGTGCAGGGCCATTAGCACGTCAAAGCACTCACGCTTTGACGTACCAATGGCCCTGCCAAACACAGAAGAGAGAAGGGAAATTCTTTTGTCCCCTCATCCCCCCATCCTTGTCCCCCATGTCCTCCCCACTCCAAAATCTGGGGGGATATATCCCCCATGCTTCCTATGCCCATGAGGCTAGAGGGGCAGCAATACGTAGCATCAGAGCACGCAGAAACGGTTACTCCATATCTATCGGAATCGTCTTAAAAATAGATTGTAGCTCGTGGTTTGGGAGAACGGAATATTAAACAATGATAACATAGGATAAATGGATAGAAAATCCGGGCTTACAGGGAACGGTTTAGCAAATCCGCATTGTAGATAATATATCAAGGGACTATTATGTGTATTTATTAACAAACTTAAATATTAGAGACCTGAAACATATTTACCAAGAGATACTAAGAATGTTCCTGTGCAGAACTCCCAGTTGGCAATTTCATAATGGTGCTACAGATAGAGGGAATTTTAAGTGATTGTCACTCTGTTTCTTTCACAGACCCTTATCAAGGCGAAAAAAGCACTGAATGATTGTGCATGAGAATGACTTAAGAAAATAGGTGTGATTAGAACAGGAGGTAGAGTCCAAAAGGAGATTATAAAGGTGAGAACTTTAGGACTTGAAAACAGTATGGGAAAATAATTGGTTTCTTCCAATCAGGCACATTTACTAAATCATGAGAACTAGAACTTAATTCTGTTCTTGTGTTTTTTATTTTGCTTCAGACTAAACAAGTACTTCTAACTAGCAAGAAGGTAATACTAACCAAGTTAAAGGCCGATGAGGACCAAAGGATTTATACTCAAGAGGTCAAACCTTTACTAATTAAATCCTTGTGATAACAGGGAAATATATATAAGAAGGAGGAAGTGGAACTACCAAAGTCCTCACTGTGTCATAACTGTTACGTGGGGAAAATAAATATGGAAGTTTAGAGGTTCATTGACAGGCAACTTATATTAAGTCCCATGCTACAATTTGAATCTATTGAACACTAATTCCTTATTATTTCTGTATCCAAAATGAAACCAATGTACTTCGCTGGTAATTAAGTGTATTGTCAAATAGGAATATGATTATTAGAAAGGTAGACTCTTATTAAACAAGTATTGTGACACTTAAACATGCTTTACCGGTTTTTGGTTTTTTTTATACATATTGATACATAATTTTTGTTTGTAACAGCCCTGAAGAAGCACATTTGGGCGCGAAACACGTGTTGGGTATTTGCGGCTATTTGCAGTTTCGGAGGCTGCTTGCTGTACTGAAAAAAATACTTAAAGAAAGAATAAAAGAAATCTTGAGGAAAGATACACGAAGAAATCACTGTTGTGTATTGATTCTCAGTGTACTGTTGCATACATATATTACCTACTGGCGGTCGCCAGTAGGTAGTTATAGTTAGGACCTAGTTTCCATAGGAAAAGCGTTTTTTGATTTGCCAATAACTTTGGCGCCCTTTGATGAATCTTCACAAAATTTTCAAAACTAGTGGGGCCTTCCGGTCAGCTCCTGTCTTGAAAGTTTCGGGTGATTCGTCAAGCGGGGGCCGAGAAAAATGGGGGGTCCCAAAACGCGTTTTCCCCATGTTAATTTCCATAGGAAACTTTAGACAAAGCTACAGCCCGAACTGCTGAACGGAATTACACCAAATTTGGCAAAAAGGTAGGTCTTGGTTCAGAAAGAGACCTTTTTTTTAAAGGGTGTAAATCCGTTCAGTAGTTCCTGAGAAATTAGAAAAAGAGAAAGTTTTGATATCTATGGCCGTGTTGGGTTCGTGAACCCTCCCGAGCACGAGCTGCACTCTGATTGGCTGCCAACACTCCAAATCAGGAACTGTTGGCAGCCATCTTGTGACTCGGTAGAACTGAGTCACAAGAAATCAGAAAAAAAACGTGAAAAACAAGAAAAGGGGGCAGGGTAGAAACCCCCTGACCCCCTAGGCCTGCTCAGGGGCTCCCACAAGGACCCCCAGGGCCCAAAAAAGCATTTTTTTTTTTAAAACGTCAGAATTCACGTTGGGGTCGCGAACCCTGCACTGAAAATAAAAAAAAAACTAAGCGCGGGCTCTCGCGCTTCGTTTTCAAAAAGCCCCCGGATGGGCCAGGTCCCGGGGGCAAACATTTATTTATTTGCGGTGGCCTGTGGGGGCCTCCGTAGCCCCGGTGACCGCCACCTCCCCGGGGCTATGTAAATTATGTGCAGGAGAGCACGCGGGCTTCTCACAGCCCCGGGGACCACCACCTCCCCGAGGCACTTTTTTAATGCAAATTCGGGGGTCCGTTACAGACCCCCAGCCCCAGGGACCACCACCTCCCCGGGGCTTTAAAAACATGGGAGGGGGGCTGCGTGGCCCCCCTCCTGGAGCCCTTGATGGCCCTGGGGACCGCCACCCTCCAGGGCCGGCTCCTGCAGTGTCCCGGGGTGCCCACCCCGGAACACTGCTGTTTGCTATGGCAGGGCGTGAGCCGTGCAGCTCCCGCCCTGCCATAGCAAACACTGGTTTGGATTTTGGAAGCAAGAGCAGGTTTCCTGCTCTCGCTTCCAAAATCCAAACCAGATTGCTTTTCCACAAGGGGAGCTGCATGTCAGCAGCTCCCCATGTGGAAAAGCAATGCCGGCACCCGCAGGAGGCGGGGAGCCGGCGGGACCGTGGTATTGGGGCTCCCCCCATGGTCCCCAACAGAAAGGGCCGGCCCAGTGGGATGGGGTCCCCGGGGCCAGAAGTGGCCCAGGAGGGGGGCCACACGGCCCCACTCCATCAATAAATTAAAATTAATTTTAAAAAAATTAAGAGGCACAGCCCCGGGGGATGGGGTCCCCGGGGCCAATAGAGGCACCGCAGCTCTGTGGCGCTTACTGGAGGTACCTGGTGGGCTAGTTGGCCCCCAGGGACCCTCAGGATTCAAGGGGACTTAATCTTCCAAGTTACAACGCGCCAGGGGGGCGCGTTTGCACAGTGGTGCAGGGAGGGGGCGGGGCCTGATATGGCAAGTGTGCAAACGCGCCCCCTAGTGTGTTGTAACTTTGGGGATTAAGTCCCCTTCAATCCTGAGGGTCCCTGGGGGCCAACTAGCCTACCAGGTACCTCCAGTAAGCACCACAGAGCTGCATTGTAGAGAGGTGGTCTGAGGCAACGCCCCTTTTTACACCAGCTTCTGGC
Organism: Calotriton arnoldi; assembly: GCA_963921515.1. Classification (NCBI taxonomy): domain Eukaryota; kingdom Metazoa; phylum Chordata; class Amphibia; order Caudata; family Salamandridae; genus Calotriton; species Calotriton arnoldi. Next base: position 802,388 of record CAWUFW010009071.1, on the reverse strand, counting down.
GCACTGCTGATGTGGTGATGAGGTCCTCTTGTGTCCTGAGGACCTCAGGACACAAGTGGACTTCATCCTCCGAGCAGCAGTGCGCCAGAAGCCGCGTTTGCAGAGTGGTGTAAAAAGGGGTGTGGCCTCAGACCACCTGTTTGCAATGCAGCTCTGTGGCGCTTACTGGAGGTACCTGGTGGGGAAGTTGGCCCCCAGGGACCCTCAGGATTCAAGGGGACTTAATAGGGACGTTATAGTTAGAAATTAGCATTTAAAAAACCATTGAAATTCACTGAAAAAACCATAGGTTTCAGGGACGTTATAGTTAGAAATTAGCATTTAAAAAACCATAGAAATTCACTGAAAAAACCATAGGTTTCAGGCACGTTATAGTTAGAAATTAGCATTTAAAAAACCTTAGAAATTCACTGAAAAAACATAGGTTTTAGGGACGTTATAGTTAGTTGGACATTTCACTCGTACAAAACCAGAGAAATTCCGTAGTTATAGTTAGTTCAACTAACTATAACTCGTGCCCCTGCAATGCACTGCTGATGACGTCACATATTATATCATTCATGACATGGTCAGTGACATCACTGATGACATGTATTTTGTATTTTGTATTTATTGGTATTTATAGAGCGCATCAATCATCCCGAGGGACATCACGGCGCTTAGGGCGGGTTTTAGTGCAGTGCAAATTGGTCAGTTGAATAGGATCAGCATCTAGGAAACAGGGTGGTTTTTAATTTTTTCCTGAACAAAAAGTAATCATCTGTCAGGTGAAGATCAGTGGGTAGGTTATTCCAAAGGACCGCAGCTGATTTGGAAAAGGACTGATCGCCCATCCTGACTTTGGAAGTGCGTTTGACTGAGGCGAGAGCCAGACGACGCGATCTCAGATTGCGCGAAGGGACATGGAATTGTAGCTTATCTTGCAAGATGTGTGGCCATTTTTTATGCAATGTTTTATGTGCAAAACAAAGGAGCTTAAAACTGGCTCTCTGGCGGACTGGTAGCCAATGTAGTTCCTTCATGCAGTGTGAAGCCGGGCTGTATTTTTTTTTTATTATATATTAATTTAGCAGCGGCGTTCTAGACCACCTGGAGTCTAGAGAAAAGATAGTCGGCCATGCCAACATAAAGGGCGTTACCGTAGTCCAGTCTGCTTAAGAGCAGAGCTTGTGTTACTGTTTGTCTGCAGTTTAATGGGATCCAAGGAAAGAGTCGTCTGAACAGTTTCAGTGTGGAAAAGGCTTTTCCGCACAATGTGCGTACTTGGTCCTGCATAGATAGGGCGGTCATCAAAAATGATTCCCAGATTTTTTGCCGCACGTTTTGATTCTGGAGCGGTGCCTAGTGCCTGGGGCCACCAGCTATTGTCCCAAATCGCCTGGGCACCCCCGAAGAGCAGAATTTCAGACTTCCCGGCGTTTAGTTTTAAACAGTGCTGGGACATCCAGCCTGCGAGTTCTGTGAGACAGTTTATTAGGTTGTTCTTAGCCTCGGTATTGGTCAATCTATTTATCAAGGGAATCACTAATTGGGTATCATCGGCGTATGAACAGATGTCAAAACCCCATTTTCTGCTAATATCCGCCAAAGATGATACATATGCATTGAAAAGGGTAGGGCTCAAAGTGGCTCCCTGCGGGACACCATATTCTATGCTTTTTGAAGCTGATGTACAAAATCCCATTTGGATTGTTTGAGTTCGATCTTTGAGAAAAGAAGCAAACCATGACAGGGCTTTCGAGCAAATCCCTTTTTATGTAAAATTTGAAGTAGTTTAGTGTGTGATACAGTATCAAAAGCCGCAGTGAAGTCTAGTAGAATCAATGCTACGGCTGTGCCTTGATCAACTAGTGACCTAATATTGTCAGACACAGCTAGTAGGGTGGCCTCAATACTGTTATTGGCCCTAAAGCCGGTCTGTGAAGGGTCAAATAAGTTGTTGGATTCTAGGAAGGTGGTGAGTTGTTTGTTAACTAAGCGCTCCAAAACCTTGGACAAGTAAGGCAACTGAGAAATTGGGCGATAGTTAGCTGGGTCATATATGCCAAGTCCCGCTTTCTTTAAAAGTGGAAAAACCACCGTTTCTTCCATATGTCTGTGAAAGAGGCTTGCTCCAGAGATTGGTGGAGGAGTTTGGTGACATGGGGGCTTAAGACTGACACTAATCTAGTGAAAACGAAATGCGGGCAGGGATCAAGTGGAGATCCAGCCTTGATCTCGGCCATGGCTTTGGCCACCTCTTCCTCTGAAAAAGGGGTCAGGGTGAAATTTTGCAGAGGGTTGAGGTGCCAGGCTTTCCCAGTCAGTTTGATCGTCTTCCTGTGGATTATCGAAAGACGCGTACATTTTTGATACTTTGTCGGTGAAGAAATTGTTAATTAGCTCACAGTTCTCTGTTGTGGGAGCCATGGTTTGTGATAAGCTGGTGGGATTACAAAGTTCACGAACAACTTTGTACAGTTCCTTGGATGAGCTACCATTATCCTCGATCCTTCTAGTATAGTATGTTGTTTTAGCATTTTTTATGGCATGGTGGTAGTTTTTCAATTCGACTAAGTAATTTTGTCTATCTATGCTGTCCTTTCACAGTCTCCATTTGTGCTCCAAGGTTCAACATTTCCTTTTTTTTAGTTTTAGTTCAGGAGTGTACCATCTTTCGGATCGGGATTTAGGAGCCGGTTTGCTATTAAGTTTGCTATTAAGTTCAGGGGCACATCACTGATGACATCTCAAATGACATCACTGATGACATCATCCACGTGAAAATCTGATGCACCTCCTCACACCCTAATATAACCTTTGAAACACCCACTGTAAAACCCAGACTACCATTTTCGAAACCATCGACACACCAATACCAGTTACTACATACGCACTCACTGATTCCTAGATCTACACACACATCCACTCATTCACCCATACAATCACTCATACATGCAGTCACTCATCAATACAACACTATCATATGCACTCATACACCTATAGAGACACTCACACACCCCCACTCATCCAGAGTTACTCACACACCTAGTCAGTCATGCAAAGAATCAATCACACTTCTATTTACTCACGTATACAGTTATACACACACCACATCACTTATTCATACAGAAACAAGCACATACTTACTCTCTTATACAATCACTGATACAAGTACTCACTCATCCATACAGCCACTCTCACAATCACTGACTCTCACGTATAGTCATTTATATACTCCAACTCTCACATACACTGCCTTTTACATATGTAGTTACTTGGACATGTACCACTGAGACACCCATTCACTCACCAACACACACATACACACACTCACCCACCCATACAGCTGTTTCCACATGCACTCTTGAACCCATGCACCCAGTGAATCAACCACTCAAACATCTATGCACAGAGTCACACACCTACCACCCACCCACACACACACTCAGGCACCCATACAAATACTCAGGCAACCAATCGATAACCCATATCGACACTCATGTAGCTACTGACCAACTCATGCAGCAGCTTATACAACAACAGACAGACTGATACAGACATTCACACAGTTTAGTCACTAACCCATGCATTCAGTAAGACACATTTAATCACTCACTTAAAAGTCAGTCACGCACCTACTAAATCCTCCATCCAGACACTTATACACCCACTCATTCTTCAATACACATTGGCATATATATAAAACATATTTAAACTTTAAACAAACACACAGTCACTGGATGATGTCATCAGTGATGTCATTTGAGATGTCATCAGTGATGTCATCAGTGATGTCACTGACCATGTCATGAATGATGTAATATGTGACGTCATCAGCAGTGCATTGCGGGGGCGCGAGTTATAGTTAGCTGAACTAACTATAACGGTGGAATTTCTCTGGTTTTGTACGAGTGAAATGTCCAACTAACTATAACGTCCCTGAAACCTATGTTTTTTCAGTGAATATATATATATATACATATATATATATATATATATATATATATATATATATATATATTTGTAGATCAAAGAAATGGCGCACTCCAGAGATACTTTTCAAGGGTTATTCATTCTGTCACCACCACTACCACCAACGCGTTTCACCACAAGGGCTTGTTCACGGTTGGGGAAGTCTGTTTTCCATATCAATTTATACTCATCCACACATTTGCCCATAATGAGGCATTGTGGGCTACGTCGTTTTCACCACATTATTTACAAATATGCACAGTGTTTTCACTCCATTGATTGCTTAATTTAACAATATAGTATCCTGTTTACATACGCATTTTGTTTAATCACAGGTGTGGTTACGGGTTATGATTATTCTTACTTCCACTACTGCATTTCATGCAGAGTCATAGTCCATCTGTAAACAATGAAGATAAATTAACCCAACAACCATAACCAATGAATAAAGATATTCTCTTGAACATATCACCAAGCATAATCATGGGTAGAAGACAAGGCCACTCAGTCTCAGTAAGTTCAATTTGAGCTCACAGGATCAATCAAAGCCACTCAGGCGAAATTACTGTATGCACTCTCCCTACTGCAAAGGGACACTTTCATTGAACTGTTCAATGAGGGACTAAAAATGTAATGCACATTATCATGGTTTTGAATTGCACATAATAATGGTCAATATACTGAATATTGATGCGAAGTCACTATGACTCTGCATGAAGGTAAATATATATATATATTACCTACTGGCGGTCGCCAGTAGGTAGTTAGAGTTAGGACCTAATTTTCATAGAAAAGCATTTTTTGTCTTCCCTATAACTTTGGCGTTGTTTGAGCAAACTTCATGAAATTTTCCCTAAAAAGTGTCAAAGTAGGTTCTGTGTGTCATGGAAAGTTTGGAGGTGATACGTGGAGTGGGGCTTGAGACATAGGGGATCGAAATAAGGGTGCATTTGTAATGTTAATTCCCATAGGAACGGGTTGTCGGACCTACAGTCCGAACCGCTGGACGGAATTACACCAAATTTGCCAAAAAGGTAGATGTAGATGTTGTTACACAGATTGTGCTTTTTGTTATTTGGTGCAAATCCAGTTTTTGTGAAATTAAAACTGAACAATATAGTGATATCTCTGGTCACGAATATTTAGCAGCGGTTCCGCGGTGATCACATGAAATCACGATGTGTTCGAGATAAATGATGAAAGAGCACACCAGCGGGGATGCTCTGATTGGCTGGACGCAACGTGAACAGAAAGTTGCAACGGTTTCACTGTGATTGCGATGCAATGGCAAATTGTTCAAGGTAAACCGCGAAAGCATGCCATTGGGAATGCTGTGATTGGCTGGACAAAACCTGAAAAGAAAGTTGCGGCCGCTATTTTATTGATTCTGAAAGCTAAGATAAGGGGTCAGGGTGGAGATACTGACTACTCACAAAAAAGTGAGTCACCCCAATTGAGCCAAGAAGGGACTGGGTAGTTCAAAAAACTCAAAAACAAAGAATCCCTTATGTGCTATTTATCGCTAATTTACCTATGATCAAACAGAGTGCACTGAACCTAGATTGTATAAAGGAATATATATATCTAGATCTAACAATCATACATCTTATATTTCATCAATGTGTAAAAAGAATTTATTTTAAAAAGTATATATTATACTGCATTCACAAAATACATTTATAAAAAATGTAATTGATTCCACAATATTTTTACAGTGTCCACATAGACTGAGTTGTACATATACATAAAAAATACCTTGATAAAATCAGTTCACATAACACACATTCAAAAAATAATTCCTTTCCATATAAAACTGTACCATTAAAAAATCAGAACCTTTTTTTTTATTGCTCAAATATTCGTTGTAATTTAAATAATGTCGACGCGACGTTTCGGGGGATTATCTGATTAGTCTCCGCCTTCTTCAGGACAAATTCAAGACACAAAGTTTTTCCTCAGTTTGAGTTTTCTGATGTATTTATAAATGTCAACTCGAGTTCTTCCATAGGTTATCATCTATAGTCCTATCAAAAGCAGAGATCCAGCTACTGTCTCTCGGGCTGTCTTACTGCCCAGAGAGTAACTTCAATTATGGAAGAACTCGAGTTGACATTTATAAATACATCAGAAAACTCAAACTGAGGACATTTTTTACAATAAAAAACGGTAACCAGCAAGCAGAGAATGAGGCAAACCAAGGATTCACAAACAAGACTACATTACAAGCCTCAGATGCTGCCACACTGTTGACCCTACATGAGCTAAACAATGAAAACTGCCAAGTGCAAATGGTTGGTAATAGTCAGGCATCAATGCAAGAGAGACTATCAGCTTTCAATCTAGTCCAACCTAGTGCAGGTATCAGCCCTTTTAAAGCAAAATCGACTTTCTACCCTATAATGCCCAAAGATGCCATTGATATATTTCATGAAAGAGTAACTGATGAAATGAAAAAACTATATCATAAAATCAATCACAGCAAAGAAAGATTGAAACATCGCGATGTCCAATATGAAGATCTCATTCGCAAATTAAAAAATAATAAGGACATAGTTATCAATAAATCGGACAAGGGCGGAAATGTTGTGATTTGGCCCCGCACTGAATATATCCAAGAGGCCTATAAACAATTATCCAACACAGAATGCTATGCTACTACCACCATGACGGAATACAATAAGGCAAAAGAAATGCTTAAGAAAGATCTTATGGCGTGGAAAAGACAAGGGCTGATTTCGATTCAAGAGTTTAAATTTATGACTAATGACTTTCCTGTAATTCCAACGTTATATCTTATTCCCAAAATTCACAAAGAGTCTAATCCTACACCTGGCAGACCTATTATTTCAGCGATTGGTGGCATGAGTGAACAGATTACACAATATGTGGATTACTTTTTACAAACCCATGTACAGACACTCCTTCATTTGTAAAGGATACGAGGGATTTGCTTGATAAGATACAACATATAGAATGGGACGATAATCTTTTGCTCATTACAATGGATATCGAATCACTCTATACGAGTATTAACCACCAAGTAGGATTAACTGCTGTGAAACATTACTTGGACAGAAGGCCTCTGACCTTACACAATCACAATGTTATGCTCCTTGAAATGATTAAGTGGTGTTTGGTTAACAACTTCTTTATGTTTGATAATAAGCTATTCTGTCAAAAACGTGGGGTGGCTATGGGAGCCTGCTTCTCCCCCAGCTATGCGTGTCTTCACGTTGGCTGGTGGGAGGAGCAGGTTCTCAGGGGCACTTTGGTCAAGATATGTGAGGAACATATAGTGCACTGGCTAAGATACATCGACGATGTGTTTTTGGTATGGAAGGGGGACTTGGATAGTGCAGCATTGTTCATAGCTGAGTTAAATAACAACAACATCAACCTTAGATTTACTTCACACATCAGCCAGACACAGGTGGCATTCCTGGACACTACTATCTATGTGTCAGGAAATAAGCTGGAATCTACATTATATAGAAAACCCACTGCGGGGAATGCCACTTTGCATGCATCTAGCTCACACCCCAGCCACCTCATTAGGAGTATCCCCTATGGGGAACTCCTAAGATTAAAAAGGATTTGTAGCACTGATGAGGAGCTCACAAAATGTACTCAAGAGGCTCTAATTAGATTTAAAGCTAGAGGATATAGTGAATCTATCCTTAAGGAAGCCAGTGATAAGGCAGCACTGAAAACGAGAGAATCTCTGTTGGGAGCAGTCACCAGGCCCCCTGAAATAGAACATAGGGGGGATGAGGATAAGGCTCCTCGTCTTATTACTACGTTCAACAGACAACATAAGCAATTAAAGGCTATCATTAATCAAAACTGGCCTATACTGAGAACGGATGCAGTTTTGGCGCCTTGTTTACCTAGTAAACCATCCATTACTTTCAGACGTGCTGTTTCCATGAAGTCGCAATTGGTTAAAAGCAGCCCTGAGACAATATCCAGTGGTACTTGGCTGCAACCTAAGAAGGGCTTCTACAAATGTACTTCCTGTAGAGCCTGTAAATTTGGTATCAATCGAACACATTATATAACACCATTTAGTTCTAAAGAAGTACAGATAAAGGGGCACTACACATGTCGTACGGAGTATGCGGTCTATATTCTTACATGCACTTGTGGCCTCAATTATGTGGGCAGTACTAAGCTCCAAGTGCATGTCCGCATTCTCCAACATTTAAGAGCCATTGTGAATAATGACTCCACCTACCCGGTGGCTCGTCATTTTAAGGCTGTACATGATAATGATCTCCAGTGTCTAACTTACTTTGTGATTGATGCCATCCCAAAGCTACGACGGGGTGGCAATAGAGAAAGAATGCTGAGACAACTGGAGACTCGTCTTATAATAGAACTAGACAGCAAGGCCCCTTTTGGTTTAAATACCACGGAAGATCTGTACACTTTTCTGTAATCGTACATATACAGACGTGGATTTGGCACTACACAAGTTCAGTTTTTCTGTCCATTCTTAGTATTTATTTATTGATCTGCATTGAGTCTTATTATCTACCTCGCGATAATACATTTATCTATTTATTTGATTACATTTATTCCGTTCACAAGATCAGATGACACCTCTATGTACAATTGCAATATCTATGGGATTCAAAATAGATTTTGCATCCACAATACTTTTAAAGTTTAGCGTATTTGCACATTCATAGCACTTTGTAATTTTTTGCCAATTTTGCACTATTGTGAGGTATTGTCTATAGGTAGCACTATTTATTTTAGAGGGTGTTTTAAGGTTTTTTAACATGGAATATATACAGACCTATACAGATTCTCAGGATATTCATATCCCTCAGATTAATTCAGAGTGATCGCTTGTATAGATTCAGTGGAGGTTTTATTTAAAAATTCTCAAATCAGGACCCCCGTTGTACTGTACATTTCTCACCTGTAGAGTTATCAACTGGACACTTGGTACATCAATGAATAATCATATTGCATTTTAATTGTAATGATGGGCTTTGATGCATTTTTTAACCTGGTTTTTATACAGTTATTTATATATTTATATTTATTTATATATTTATATATGTGTACAATTCATGTGCCCTTTTGTAATTCCAGGTCTTTACACGTATTATTGTCAGTTTGATACGTTGTTTTATTTATTGAATACAGTACATGTAAGGGTTTGAGTATGAATACACAGGAATGGTTTGTCCATACATTCATAACCTCTTTTAATTACTGATGATCACTCTATGCTTGTAATATGCTGGTACAATGTGATAATTATGCATTCAGGGACGATGATACATACTTACCGAATGCACTTTCCTTTAATCTCTATAGCAATAGAATGCAGTCTGTTTTCCATGTTGTTTTATCATGTGACACGGGTTTAGCAATTATAAAAAACAGTCTTTCCGCAAAGCCAGCCGTATGTGATCAAGACCGTTGTATCGGTCGAAACGCGTCATGGCAGGCAGAAGAGAGTAATAAAAGATTCTTCATTGCCACTAAGAGGAGTTCGTTCGTTTCTTAGCGCCGCCTGTGGAAGTTAAGGAATGTTTGGAATCTACGTCAATACGGAAGGGAAGTGGGTCTGCTTCCTGTCAGCGAACCCCCTCCTTTGAAGCAGGCAGCCGTTCTCAGCCACAAGTGCGAGTAGCGATCCAGGAGGATATATATATATATATACATATATATATATATATACATACATATATACACACACTTACCTGGGTTATTCCTACATTTATGTTGTAATGCCATGTAACGGCATGCATGGTATCATACCTGGGGCCGCATTATGGAAAGTGCCCTCGAGTGCAACGGCCATGTGCACCCACTTTGTGAGCCCCTGGGGCACTTTGGGCCCACAGACGCTTGTGCTGCCCTTTCTGGGATACAGATAGCGCTGGTGCACATATAGCAATAGCGCTATCACCAGAGGGCATGCCTGCATTTGCATGGGGCGTGGCCACATGCAAATGAGAGAATCCCTTTGCCTTTGTGCCCATGCTGTATTCCAGATGCAGGCACAAAGGCAAAGAAGCTGTCAGGAGGCGCACTGACCATGTGCCACCTAAAAGGTGGCACACTGTCAGTGCGCCCCCTGATGGTAGTCCTCTGGAGGGGGGAAAGGGGTCCTGTGGAGCTCAAAGACATCCCCTTGAAAGCCGGTACAGTCACTCATAGCACCCGCCTGCAAGGGGATCTCTCACCTCTCTGAAAAGTGCGGGAGGGTTTCCACCTGTACAGTGAAACATGGAGCGGCTGCTTCAAAGTTGCTCCATTTATCACTTGAATGCGCTGCCCCGAGGGCAGCACGACTTCGTGGCTGCTCTGGGGGTAGCGCACTCAATGTCATAGGGTGCATCTTCCCTGTTTGTGCCCAGCGCACCTGTTTTATGGTGCGTCATGGTGAAAACATGGAAAGTGCGCCCTTTGTGTAATAGGGCCCCTGGCGTGTCATGTTTAGTAGAGGAGCAGAAACAGTCGCTGATAACCATCAGAGAGCCAAATGGTTATTGTTGGGACATCAAAAATGAAAGGTTCTGACATGTTTGGGATCATGGGAATCCTTCAGTTCACTCTGCTAACACACATTCCCAAGATTTACTCTAAACTTTCTCACTTTGATTCTTGCTGTTTTAGATCCTTATACACAGTTATATCTACTGCACAACTCAATGCCATAGACCCCAATGGGAATTCTCAATGGTCTTGCCGCCCCATCTGTTCCATTTAAAGGTGTGTGCTACAACTGAGCACCAGTTCAACCGTACAGACCTGGCCACTTCCAGACTTACTCAAGTAAACAAAAAAGTGATGAATGGAATGCTTGAATTAATCCAAGCCACTGGTAATTACTCAGGGCACATCCCAGTCCATCGTATTTCTTTCTACCCACCATGACACCTCAGATTAGTCCCAGTCCTATGTAAATCAGCCTTGGTCCTGATCTAACAGGAACAGTCCAGTCCAAACAACCAAGCCTCATTCTCTTGGAACTGAAACGGAAGTAACCCAAAATGTATTTTGCCCTGGTTGGGACACTTCAATCTGCTGCTGCTTCGTCTAGTGGCACAGTAAGGAAGGGACCCACCTCAGGGCATACTTGTTGCATTTAAGACGTTGCACAGAAGTAAACAAAAAAGTGATGGATGGAATGCTTGAATTAATCTCAGCCACTGGTAAGTATCTGGGGCAGCATCCGAGTCCATTTTTGTTTGCCAACCATTCCACCATAGTTTTGACTCAGCTATATGCAAATCAGTCTTGATCCTGCTCTAATAGGAACAGCCCACCCCTAAGTGCCAAGCCAGGTCTTCTTTGAACCAAAACACAAGCAGGCCTTTAGCAGTTTCACCTAGTTGGGTCTCTTCATTCGGGTGCAGTGTTGTTCCAGTGACGCAGTGAGCATGGGACCCACGTCTGGGCATCCCAATCACACTTGTGGCTTCACACTGAAGTTGATAAAAACTGATGGATGGAATAATTGTATTACTATTATTGATAATTACTCAGGGCTGGATCCCAGTTCATCATTTTTATGACCACCATGCCATCTCAGATTAGACCCAGCCATAGGCAAATAAGCTTTCTTCCTTCTCCAATAAGAACTGTCAAGCGAGGTCCTCACTGAATTGGAACACAAGGTACTCACTACTCAAGACCAGTTTTGCCCTAGTTGGGGCTCTTCAGTCAGGTGCAGCTTGGGTACAGTGCCACAGTGAACACGCAATAGCCGTCGCACTTAGGGCATTGCACTGAAGTAAACCAAAAATGCTTGAATTAATCTCAGCCACTCAAAATTATTCAGGTTTGTAACCCAGTCCATTGATTTTTCGCCCACCATGCCAACTCAGATTAGTCGCAGCCATATACCAATCAGCCTTGGTCCTGCTCCAATAGGAACAGTCCAGCCCAAACTGCCAAGCCTGGCCCTATAGAACACAAGCAGCCCAAGACAGGGTTAGTTAAGTAAAGCTGCACCTGACTGAAGTGCCCAACGTTGGTGAAACGGGTCCGGCCTGAGTAAGTACCAGTGACCTGGTAATTCCTCTTGCTTTTCTCTCTAAACGCCTTCATTGCTGTTCATTGACAGCTCCACACAGGTGTAGTGCTAAACTGGAAAAACTCCATTGTTGAATGACCGAAATCCTGCGGATTCATCTTGAACAAAAACTCAAATCTCTAAGCACACATCAATTAGCAATCCAAAGCGGCACAATTCCACCTCAAGCTCCTGTGCACTGTATAACCTTTTATCCCGGAAAAACATTTTAGGCAAGTAACACGATCCCTCGTGTTATCTAGATTGGATGATAACTACTCACTTTTGATGGGAATTCCTACTCTACACCTGGCCCCTTTCATGGCAGCGCTGCATGCTGCTGCCAGGTTAGCAATGGGTACAAGAAAGATTGACCACATTTCTCCTGTTCTGCTCCTTTTTAGGTCGAGCCTCGAGTAGCACGCAAGCGCAGCTCTGCGAGACTTTAAGTAAGGGGCTTCTGAAAGCTGACCAGACGCTCGTGCGTCATGGCCTTTTCCCTGCGGTTACCCGCACGGACGACATCTGTTTCCAATTATCGTGCCCAGACGCGGGCGCGATGATTGGAAACACATGCCGGCCGTGCGGGTAACCGCAAGCAAAGGCCATGACGCACTGAGCGTCTGGTCAGCTCAGCAGGCTGCCGCGCTCGCTCGCCCCCGCTCCTCTCTTCCCCGCTCCTCTCTTGTTTAGGACTTGTGCTCTGCTGGTGGATCTCTTGTAGCACGTGATTTTACGATGGTCTATGTCACTCGTGTGTTTGGGGAACAGTTGGTTCACCCTTGGAGCATGGTTTCGTTTATTACGGAGTTTGAGAAAGCCACATCAGACGTGTGGGGGCGGGGCCTCTGGGAAGCCCCCTGAGGTATTGGTATAATGCACTACTGTGGAGGGGTGTAAATGTTCATTCGGCCCTGTGGATGTGTGCCGAGACATGCCCCCTTATTATGGGTGGGGGTGTGACGCTGCGATAGTGTTGTGGGGCTGCCGGGCTCGCGCTCTGTCGCGGAGTTGTATAACGCCACACCAGAGGTAGTGTGTCATAAGGAACTGGAAGCCTGGTCGGCCGCTGACATTCTGCAGAGGTGACCTGTGAGTCTGTGGGCGGGATCCTGCGGTGGTTGTATTTCTTGGATGTCAGCCTCTTTCCTCCGCCCACCCCGGCTCGGGCAACATCTCTGCACACAGCAGGCTCTGTGTGTGCACAGTGCTCGGGAAAGAGCTGGGTACAGCCATGTGGTCGCTCAGGACCGAAAGTCCACGCTGCCTTCAGCCTCTGTCTGGTGTTCCCTAATCTATTCTTGTGGAGTCATTTGCATGAAAACACATTTCATAATTTTACTTACATCTGTCACTCAGTTTTTCGTGTCGTCGTTCATGTACTGATTTCAATTTAGTTAAAACTTAAGAGCTGCATTCATGAACACATCATGGTATGGTATGCAGTGCGTGTGAAGATTACTCTGTGCTCTGGGATCCGTTTTGAATTGAACCTGTACTGCGCAGTTGGAATGAGTGATTTATACACTGCTTTCATGCACTGCTCAGAATAACAGCCTGGTTACGAGTTTGGGTTAGATTGCTAGTGAGAATTTTATGAATTTCTTTGGGATACAATTGGTATGAAACGATATCGGGTTTGTCATAACCTGTGTTTTTATTTCATCTGCCTCCTGAAAAGCAAACCATTTCTTATGATCCGCCAACATAATTCCGTAAGTGCAGGACAGTGCTTGAGGTTTGAGTTGTACCCCGTGCTGTACTCTGTCCTTCGAGGGTAGTGACGGGGAGAGCATGATAGCTCTTCTTCCAAATCCGGAAGACCGAGAAGCTTTAATGAGTGTATCCTGGCCACAACCTGGTTGAGAATAAGGCTCTAGATTCTGGATAATATAAAACATGCTAAGTTTTCGTTGTGTCCATGCAGTTTCCCCTGGATTTGTTTCTTAGTTTTTGAAGCAGGACACATACGACTCCCTTAGTGACGCATGGAAAGAGTCGCTGTGAACGTGCCCTGGAGTTCCCACTTGGCTAATGTTTGAACGACTTACACCTTTGTGGATGCCAACGTAGTGTGGCTGCTCTTGTTGATAGCACTGGGCATAATGGCACTGACACTAGATTTCTTGAAATTTATCAGATCTCACTACCACAGACTCCGTCGTCTTCCTACTGTCTCGGGTATACGTTCAGCTGACATCTTGTTATGCAATGTCAACGTAGAAACTGTGCGCTATGGAAAGCAGTTTTGTGTTTTTGTTCTAAAAGCGACTGGCAACCCAGCTTGCCACCACCACTAATGTTTTCGTTCTGTAATGTGTCCAAAAAACCTATATTAAATGGCAGCATGCACATATTTTAAACAATAAAGGGGCATTTTGGAGAGCAGATGCAACCTCAGCTGCAAATTGTAACACAGGAAACCAGGTTAGAATGACAGCCTCTGCTAAACATCCTGTTATTGTGGCCAAATCACTTCCATTGGTGCCTAAGTTGTTATTTAGGTCTTGGCGTCACCCTAACATATAGCGATTTGGGGCAATTGACTTTGTTTAAGCCCCATTCACGGTCAGTACTTCAGGGACTGTTAATCTAAAAGATAAGATCTTTTCGCACAGAAAAGGCAAGCTCAGTTGGGCTCCCTTCCTCCCAGGGGTGCACACAGCTATGCTTTGTATTTGGTTTAAACTCCTACACTGCACTATAATATATTTGTAATTTTAATTTTTGTTTCACTTTTGTGTGCGCAGCTACTACTTTCCAGAACACAATTTTTTCTTATCTCCCCATTATAATACAACATTAGAAAAGTACTTTTTGATGTTATAATAAATGGTGCACACGTTCCTTTTATTTTAATTTACATGCAGGGAGTGCTCCAAAACTAAAATGCTAGTTTGCTTCCATAGCAGTACCTCGATATAGCGTCACTAACCCTTCCTTCTTGCTCTCTAAACACAGCTTAAACAAAACTTAAAGCTGTAGAGCAGAGAGAACTCAAAGAAATTGCCACATAGAGCTCCGGTAATTTTTTACTCATTTTTTATTATCACAAAGAAGACTGCACTTTACGCTAATAGATAGCTTTATTAATAGCACTCAGAGCTCTGGATGGAGTCACAGGCCTCATGCCACATCAAGTGCACTTTATCTCCTTTTTTTTCTCACAATTTACCACTTTGTCATATTATCGAAAAAGCTGCACTGTACGCTAATTAGTAATTGTATTGGGCTCCCTTCCTCCAACGGTGCACACAACTTGCCTTTATATTTCTGTTAAACTCCTACAATGCGTCCCTCACCTTTCCTTCTTCTCAGTTAAATAATGGCTGTTTATAATATTTAACGTTACAAATACACCGTCTCTTGGCACTAAATTACAGCAGCTCTTATTGCATGTTAAAACCTCCAACAGCTATGCAACAGCTTTATAATATAACACTCCATCTTCCGCACTTTCAGTTTACATAAAACACTACAAGTTGCATTCAGCTGTAACAAAAGCATACTTTACTGTTTAATTTGCACAAATATTAACCAAATATTTTATTTTACTTATAATGCAGGGAGTGCTCCAACACTAAAATGCTATTTTGCTTCCATACCAGTTACTTCATACAGGGTCACCAATCCTTCCTTCCTGCTCTCTAAACATGGCTGAAACTAAACTTAAAGCTGCAGAGGACATAGGGCACAGACAAATTGCCACACAGAGCTCAGGATGCAGTCTCTGGGGCTTATAAATTTTTTTGCCCATTTTGAAATATCACAAAGAAGGCTGCTCTTTAGGCTAATAGAGAGCTTTATTAATAGCACAGCACAGCTCAAGATGTAGTCACACGCCATATCCAGTGCACTTTATACGGTCTCTTTTTACAAAATACCACTTTTTCCCACTTCTTAATCTTACGGAAAAAGCTACACTCTACACTAATACAAAGCTCTGTTGGGCTCCCTTCCTCCCAAAGGTGATGTTATATTAAATGGTGCATGGGTTCCTTTTATTTTAATTAACATGCAGGGAGTGCTCCAAAAGCAAAATGCTATTTTGCTTCAATAGCAGTAACTCTATGCCGCTAATCTTTCTTTCCTGCTCTTTTAAAACAGCTCAAACCGAACTTCAAGGTGTAGAGCACAAAGGGCTCACAAAGAAAGCTGCACTTTACCACATCCAGCGCACTTTACACGTTTGCTTTTTACAACATACCACTTTTTGCACACTTCTTAATCTTACGGAAAAAGCTACACCCTGCGCTAATACAAAGCTCAGTTGGGCTCCCTTCCTCCCATGAGGGATGTTATATTAAATGTTGCGCGTGTTCCTTTTATTTCGATTAACATGCAGGGAGTGCTCCAAAACCAAAATGCTATTTTGCTTCATTAGCAGTAACTCTATGCAGCGCCTCTAACGTTTCTTTCCTTCTCTTTTAAAACAGCTGAAACCAAACCTAAAGCTCTAGAGCACAGAGGGCTCAGAAAAATTGCCGTCCGGAGGGAGTCTCTGGGCTTAAAATAATTTTTTTGCCCGTTTTCAAATATCACAATCAAGGCTGCTCTTTACACTAATATGGAGCTTTATTTATAGCACACACAGCTCAGATGGAATCACAGGGGCTCATGCCATATCCAGCGCATTTTACATGTCCTGTTTTTACAAATTAGCACTTTTTCCCCACTTTCTACTCCTATGGAAAAAGCTACACTCTATGCTAATATAAAGCTCAGTTGGACTTCCTTCCTTCCAGGGGTGCACGCAGACATGCTCTATATTTGGCTGAAACTCCTGCACTACACTATAATAGGATTGTAATTTTAAATTTTGTTTCACTTTTATGTGCGCAGCTATCACTTTCCACAACACATTTTTTTCTCGTCTCTCTATTATAATACAATATTATTTAATACAATATTTCTTACATGTTATATTAAATGGTGCACGTGTTTCTTTTATTTTTATTAACATACAGAAAGTGCTCCAAAACCAAAATGCTATTTTGCTTCATTAGCAGTAACTCTATGCAGCACCTCTAACGTTTCTTTCCTTCTCTTTTAAAACAGCTGAAACCAAACCTAAAGCTGTAGAGCACAGAGGGCTCAGAAAAATTCCCTCTGGATAGAGTCACAAGGAAGCATGCCACACCCAGCGCACTTTACACGTTTCCTTTTTACAAAATACCACTTTTTCCCACTTCTTAATCTTACGGAAAAAGCTACACTAATACAAAGCTCTGTTGTGCTCCCTTCCTCCCAAGGGTGATGTTATATTAAATGGTGCATGCATTCCTTTAATTTTAATTAACATGCAGGGAGTGCTCCAAATCAAAATGCTATTTTGCTTCCATTTTAGTAACTCTATGCCGCTAATCTTTTTTTCCTGCTTTTTTTAAAAAACTCAAACCGAACTTCAAGGTGTAGAGCACAAAGGGCTCACAAAGAACGCTGCACTTTACCACATCCAGCGCACTTTACACGTTTCCTTTTTACAAAATACCACTTTTTACCCACTTCTTAATCTTACGGAAAAAGCTACACCCGGTGCTAATATGAAGCTCAGTTGGGCTCCCTTCCTCCCATGAGGGATGTTATATTAAATGTTGCACGTGTTCCTTTTATTTCGATTAACATGCCGGGAGTGCTCCAAAACCAAAATGCTATTTTGCTTCATTAGCAGTAACTCTATGCAGCGCCTCTAACGTTTTTTTCCTTCTCTTTTAAAACAGCTGAAACCAAACCTAAAGCTGTAGAGCACAGAGGGCTCAGAAAAATTCCCACCCAGAGGTCCGGAGGGAGGCTCTGGGGCTTAAAAGAATTTTTTTATTTATAATGTGACAAAAATGGTTATACCACTTTTTTTATTATAACTTATAACTTTTCAACATGCTGCACAACATTCCCAATGCTCTACAACACATATTAAAAACGTTAACAAAGCCAATAGCTCTGTCTAAACACTTATAACGCCCCAAAGGCGAGACCTATTGGCTATGCCAATGCTTGTTAGTATTGCCTGGTCTGTGGCAGAGTTTCATTTTGGCAAGGCCCGTTGCACCACCGGGCTTGTCCCAGTATGCCCGCCCATTTGCCTGTAAATTAGTCATTAAATTCTATGAACCTTTGAATATGTATAGTTTTTACGTGTATACCCCAAAGGCTACCAGACCACTGATGTACCTAATTGGTAAATAGCATTTTACATAATTTGCCCTCCTCACCTGCTGACTGAAAGTACATAAGGAGTACACTGGATTATGCAAACCGATAAAGAGCAGTGTGCAGGTAGAATATCTCTGGCTAGTGTATGTACTCTAAGGGTCTCTATGTGCCCTGGCACAAGCCCGAAGAGAGTGGAGGCACTTATTTATGCATTCCCATCAGAGCCCACCAATATTCAGAATACACAGCCTTATGTGGGTTGGTTCCATCAATTACCAAGAGGCCCCAGAGTTTAAGGGAAGAATTACATTTTCTTGTGTGTAAATCGTATACACATTTGTACAAAGAGTCTGCCCCTAGTGGCTAATGTCTATCCCTCAATGGATTAAAGAATGAAATTACAGAGATGTTGAGAGGGGAAACAGTGTAAGGGGGTAGTAATGCATGTGGTGCTCTATCAGGGCTAGGAGAAGCCCTATCCTCCATAAAAACAAATCACACAGAACGTATACCTTTTGTTAATCACTGCCCGCATCACGCCCACAAGCTGCCGTTCCTTCAACTGTTCACAGACAAGTTGAAACCCGGAAATACAGTGCCAAGTTGGCAGGGAGCCACAGTGGCACTGATAACCCTGCGACATTGGAACTGAAGTAATATTGTGTTCTAACTTCCATAGCCTGCAGTATGATTTTGTTTTCTTTTTTTCTTTTTTTTAGTTCCAACTTAGAATATTTTTTTTTCTTTTTTTTTTAAATGTATAAATATTTATTTCAAACATTTAAAGAGTACAATACAAGATAATCAGAATGCAGGTGCAGAGCACTATAGCCATAAAGGTCTTCTGTACAGAAAAGTGGCAAAATCAAAGGAAAATGCTAAGACTCCAATTTGCTGCAAAATCAGTAGGGAAATGGACAGCATTCCTAGTAGAACCCAAATGATTTTAGCTCACCCCCAATTTTGAGGGTTTCTATAGCAAATATTTTCCTAGGAATACAAGGAATACTTTGAAAGTGTAGATTCATCATGGGCTAGCAAAAGAATACAATTTCAGCAAATTAAATCACAGAAATATTAAGTGTCATAAAGCGATAAGGCTGTAAGCGCTAACCCACTCAACAATATTTTGATTGTATTGCGTTACGTTGCCAGTGAGATTGGCAGTGAAGTGACTCCGAGTTGTTGGCATTGTTTCTGCCATTGCTTCTCACAGAGCTACGGGCGGAGTTATAGTCCGTGTTAGCATACCTTCCTTGTTCAGGCTTGCTAGAGGCGCCTCATGGGCGAGGAGAATGCTTTCACTAAAACAAATGCAAACACAAATAATTGATGCGTGTAGTCGTTGGGAAAATAAACTCCTCGCATCCACCCTTAAGACAGATAACATCCAGAGTTCACAGAGAC
This sequence comes from Calotriton arnoldi, assembly GCA_963921515.1. Classification (NCBI taxonomy): domain Eukaryota; kingdom Metazoa; phylum Chordata; class Amphibia; order Caudata; family Salamandridae; genus Calotriton; species Calotriton arnoldi. The sequence goes on along the minus strand of CAWUFW010009071.1, from coordinate 782,833 downwards.
GTGGATGAGGCACTGATTCTGTGAAAGGGGTATCCAGAGGATTCGTTTGCTTTAAATATGCCACGGTGATGGTCAGTTAATCCACTAATGCTGTTGCTGCTTAATCAGAGGGTAAATAATCAGAACACATCTTTTCTTCCGAGCTTTCTTTGAGAAAAAGTAATCATTTGAAAATCTGAGCAATCACACCATAGTTGTAAACAAACAGTTCACATAAAATACCCCTATTTTTTTTTTTTTTAAATATCTTTATTGCATTTCTTTTTTTTTCTTTGGTTATACAAACTTGTAAAGGTTATTCAGAATTGCATTGAGTCAGATATGGACATACAGTGCTAAATGGTACATATGGTTGGGGTTCGCAATACAGTAACAAATGCAAGGCACATTAATGTCTTTCTGCATACAACATTGTAAAGAGAACAATTGCGCACTATGTCCTTTGCATCTCATGTCACTTCTGTAGTCCCAGGTAGTGTTGCCTATGTGACACACAGTCGTTAAAAGCACGGCTGTATCCAGTTACAGTAGTCAATGCTCAGTTGTATATTACATTGGGGCGGCTCGTAAAGGGTCACCTCTTCTTGCAACCAAGGGGTCTATGGCTTGTGCTAGTAAGATATGTGTATTCTAATCTATCAAACTATTAACTCAACTAAAACTGCCATCAAGAACTTATCACAGCTGGGTCGGGGTATGTGCGACTTATACATGTTGCGATCCAGTAGCTCGTTGGGGTGGCATGCCGGCTTGTGCGCGAAGTCAGGGACCTAGGTCAGCAGGCCTGCGATGAATGCCATGGGTTTTGCTCGTGTCGGTGAATGCAGGCTGTGCCCTAGTAGTATTGTAAGTCACAGCTGATGCATGAGGTATAATACATCTATGTGTCTATGGCTGCATTACTCTCATCCGCTTCCTGTGAGGAGGCAGTGCTGTCTACTCTGCCCCCTTGTGTGAATGCCATGAGGATGGTGTCCCAGGACTGCGCTATCGGGTACTTGCGTAGTCCCGCAGTCTCCTTCCGATGCAGTGTTGTGCTTTCTGCTTGTGCCCATACCGTGAGGGATTTTACCCAACTGTCTATTACTGGGGGGGCGCCATGCTTCCATCTCTTTGTAATGAGGCGCTTAGCCATGATCAATCCCACATCTCGGAATCTGGAGGTGACCCTGTTCTTCTTGGATCTAGTATACAGGCCCAATATACAGACCTTCCATGAGTGTGCCAGTGGTACACCTGTGCATTGCTTGAGCGCTGCGGTGACCGCAGACCAGTAGGCATTGAGGGAGGTGCAGGACCATAGCATATGTAGGAGATCTGCATTTATGTGTTGACATCGCGGGCACGCAGAAGTGGTATTAAAGTACCTATTTATTTTGTCTGGCGAGAGATATGCCCTCTGTATTATGTACGTTTGTATGAGTTTAAATTTCGAGCTTCTTGGTATGTATGAGGGGCTGGCGAGTATTATGCCCCATTCCTTCTCTGTCCATGGTTGCCCTCTGTCTGTTTCCCACCTCTCCCGGAGGCTCGACATGGGTTTAAGTGTATGTGTGAGTAGAGCCTCTACTAGCCAGTGTACTATATGCGAGCCTGCACCCATGATATGCAAGTACTGCAGCAGCAAGTGTGTTTCTGGCTCAGTCGTTATGTCTCCCCACGCTACTGTCAAGGACTTCACAATGGAGTTATGTAGAAGGAATTGTCCTGCCGGTAAATCATAGGCCGCCGTCAGTATCTCGAAAGAGAGTAGGGAGCCGTCAGCGTAAAGGTTGCCCAGTGTCTCTAGGCCTGCCCCGTGCCAGTACGCGAGCGCCCCGTCGGAAGTGCCCGTCCTCCCCCTTGGCGTCCCCATGAGCGGTATCAGAGGGGCATAGGGGGTCACACCCCGGGTAAGGTTTAAACCTCTCTTATCGCACCTGTGCGCCAGATATATCTGGGATGGGCGTGGGAGACGAGCAGTGGGGTGAAACAAGTGGCAAACCTGAGATTTAGACCAAAGCTGTTGCGTGTCAGCCGTGTCATCTAACCCCACCCCGCTTAACCATCTCGTTACCCACTGTAGCTGGGCGGCTAGATAATACAGTTCCATATTTGGAACTGCCAGCCCTCCATGGCTGGCGGGGGCGTATAATTTCCACAGCGCAACCCGGGGCCTGCCCTTATTCCAGATTAGGTCACGAAACAGGCATTCCAATTCTCAAAATATTTTGGCCAGGACATAGATCGGGAGGTTCGAAAAATAGTATAGCAGTTTTGGTAGTATTATCATTTTTGTCAGTGTTATGCGGCCCATGACACTTAATGGAAGGGTCTTCCAAAAGTGCACCTGAGCTCTAACAGCAGAGATTGCTCTAATTAGGTTTCCTTCCAATATATCAGTGGGGGACCGATACATAAAGATGCCAAGATAACGGAAAGTGGTTGGGTACCAGGCAAGGGTGTAGTTAATTACAGACACGTTTATTTCCGCCGTGCTGTCGCTAAATGGGTAAGCTCCCGATTTGGCCCAGTTTACCCGGAGTCCCGACATTTTCTCAAAGTCCCTGAGGGTATCTGCTATTGTTGTGGGGATGGCGTGTAGGTCTCGTATGTACAACAGTAGGTCGCCTGCATATAAAGAGACGGCATGTATTCCGTCTCCCAATCGTATGCCCCATTCGTCACCAGCCTTTCGGAGTAGCGTCGCTAGTGGCTCCATGGCTAGGGAGAAAAGTAATGGGGACAGGGGGCAACCCTGTCACGTGCCCCTTCTCACCTGAATAGTATCTGAGATAAGCCGTCCTGTCCGGACTCTGACAGTGGGGCGTCGATAGAGTAATTGGATCATACTCATGTAGTGATCCCCTAACTCGTATTTACTTAATACCGCTGCCAGGTAAGGCCATTCCAGGAAATGAAAGCCTTCCCCAAATCTAGCACTAGACAGCCGGATCGCGGCCATCTATGCAGCGCGTATTTCTGTACCCTGAAAAACCTACGGATATTGAGGGATGTACTTCTAGTGGGGACGAAGCCATTCTGGTCCGGGTGAACCAGCGTTTTTACCAACGGGGCTAGGCGTTTGGCTATTATTGACGCGAACATTTTATAATCGGTGTTTAAGAGGGCTAGTGGACGATAGGATCCTAGGGATTCGGGGTCTCTACCGGGTTTGGGGAGAGAGATCAGCAGCGCTGCGTTTTGTGTGTCAGTAAGAGTAGAGTCGTCTACAGCAGCCTCATATACCTTCAGCAACTGCGGTGCTAGTATGTGTGCATAGGCCTCGTAAAACTCTGCCGGTAGGCCGTCAGGCCCCGTCTTCTTACCGTTCGACAACGAAAATATGCTTTCCCTAACTTCCTCTAGGAGAATAGGGTCATTCAGTTCCGCTCTCTGTTCGCGATGGGGTGCGGTAGGGAAATCTCCGCGAGGTAGGCCTGCACGTCAGTTGAGGTGGCCTGCATGTGAGACTTGTATAATGCTGTGTAGTGCGTTGTGAACTCGAGATGTATGTCCTGCTGTGTGTATACTGTAACACTCTGTGTAGTGCATAGCGATGTCACTGGCGATGCTGCCTCATCTTGGCGTATCAGCCACGACAGTAATTTGCCTGCTTTGTCCCCCATGTGGTGCGTCCGTGCTGAGTACGCTGCATAGTTGAGGCATCGGAGCCGTTCTAATAATCGAGCATGTTCCTCCCTATTCCGTTTTAGCAATCCAGCGGAGCCCTCAACCGCCTCCCTCTCACTAGCTGCCACTTTCTTCTCTAGGGTGGTGAGATCTTTTTCTAGCTGCACGCGCATTCCTGCCTGTGTTCCCAAGCAGTGTCCCCTTGTGACCACCTTGAAAGCGTCCCACTCTAGTAATGGCGTCGAAGCCGTGTCTGCGTTTTCATCAAAGTACTGTGCTACTGTAGTTGCCAATAGGTCACGGAATGGTGCGTCAAGCAGGGTGTCAGGTTGTAGGCGCCAGATAGGGATCGGCGGCGTGCCGCTCACCCACTCCAGTTCCAGCACATGTAGGTTATGGTCCGAATGTGTCCGTCCCAGATAATGCGACGCGGAGACATTTGATAACAGGTCGTCCGAGACCAAGAATCGATCTAAGCGTACATGGAGTCCATGCGCTCCCGAATAGTAGGAGTACATTCTATCTTGTGGATTTCTATGTCTCCATGCATCTGTCAGGTGCCATTGCGTTGCCCAGTTATTTAGCGCTTTCATTGCGGCATATGTGGTTGTGCCCGGTAGGGGGGGGAAGGAACGGTCTAGTGAAACATCAAGGACGCTATTGTAGTTGCCTCCCAACACCATGGCGGTCTCGTGCCATAGCGGCCAGCTTGTGTGACATGATTTCGAAAAAGGAGGCCTGGTCGGAGTTTGGCGCATATAATGGCGCTATGACCACCAGCCTGCCATCCAATATGCCTTTCACTACCACATAGCGACCCTCTGCATCTATTAAGGAATCCATGATTCGAAAGGGAGTCCCTGGCCGCACCCATATCAAGACTCCTCTAGCAAACGCTGAGTAGCTTGTGGCATATAGCTGCCCTCTCCATCTCCTGTGCAGCTGCATGACCTCTTACTTAGTCAAGTGTGTCTCCTGCAGGAGGACTATTTGTATGTGATGTCTTTTGAGGTATGAGTAAATGAGATACCTGCGCGAGGGACTGTGTATACCCCTCACATTCCAAGTACCTATTCTAATTGGGGCCATGGTATTCGGTTAATATTGTTGCATAAGGCTGTATCTAGCCAACAGCCATGTAAAGTTGGAGCGTTGCGGCTGAGAATGGTTGCGGTCGCCGTATCGCCATCGAGCTAAGTCTCCAATTAACACATCCCAGCTTGTAAATGATGGCATAACAAACATAAACTGTATACAAGAATACCAAAAGGGCGAGTGTGCAACAGGCAATCGTCCAAACAATTAGTGGAAGTAACATTTAACCAATGTCTAGGGGGCTTACTGTACGCAACAAGCTGCAAGTGTCGGGCGATAGGGATTGTGCCTCAGCAGGTCCCACCCTCCAGCCAGGTATGTGTGAATCTGGGCCTCATTACTAAAATCGGATATGATGTTCCCTTTGGGGGGGAAAGATAAAACAGATGTCCCCCGTATGTTAACACTTAGGTTCATTTTGGCTGTGGCTCCCGCCTCCCACTTATGTCTGTATCTTCAGCTGCAGTACAACATTTCTACATCTGTGAGCAAGTAATTCTACAAGGTGGCCTAGAGCAAACATGTGATACTTGCATGCATGACGTCGCAGCTCTATCCTTGCCAGACAGGGGAGTCCAAAAGAAAGAGAGATAAGCGGGACTAAACAATGTCATCAGAGGTCTGCGGGGTGACCTGAGGTAGTTCGCATGAGTCCTGTGAGGCCTGGAAACCAACTGAGAGTTCGTCGTCGCTGGCCTGTCCGTGTTGGCTAGAAGTCGAGGCGGTTTCATCTTCTTGTGTCCTGTTGATGACCGCGGCCGCCTGGAGGGCCCTGCGTTGGTCGCTTAGAATCTGCTCCGGATCTGGCCCGAGAGTTGGAGAGGCTTGGAGTTGTTTCTGTTTCTTCTCCCTGCGACGACGGCCCGAAGAGGCGCCGGGGGCAGTTTCTCTCGTGCCAGTGGTCTGGGCTCTGGTGCCCGTGGAGTCATGCGTGTCGAGCCAGTCCTCCGCCTCCTTAAAGAAGTGAGCCTTTCCGCTCGCAACGACTCTCAGTTTCGCAGGGAACATCAAGGAATACTTGAGATTATATTGTCGAAGCCGCCTCTTTACCGCCATGTACGAGTACCGTTGCTTCTGTACTTGTAGCGAGTAATCTGGGAAAAACATGACTTTATGATTGTCGACCTGTATGTCCTGCAATTTCCTCGTTTCCTGAAGTATAGTGTCCATGCCTCTATAGTTCAGTAAGCGGATTAGGAGCGGTCTTGGATTAGAGCCCGGAGGCGGAGGCCTGGGCGGCACTCTGTGCGCTCTTTCGATGACGAAGTATGGAGAGAGTGTTTCCTCAGGCAGCAGCTTGCGGAGCCAGGATTCGACATGGGCCACTGAATCTCTACCTTCCGTCCCCTCCGGCAGGCCCACCACTCGGATGTTGTTTTGTTTTGCCGGGCCCGGTTTTCGGCGTCTTCGGCCTTATCCTCCAAGTACTCCACATGATTCAGAAGGCCTTGAATGTGCTTATCTGCCGCGTCTACCCGCGGGGAAATGTCAGCAATAGCGGTTTCAATAGTGGTGGTTCAATCCGTAAGCTTTCGATGATCCGCACGGAGTAAGGTTAGGTCGATGGCCACCTTGTCAATCTTGCCTTCAAGAGAAGTGCGGGTTTGGTTCAGTGTTTCACCCAGTTTCTCCACCGCTGCCAGCACGGCGTCTAGCTTGCTGGACATCGGGTCAGGCGATCCCACCTCCGCCATCTTTTCCGCTTGGGCTCGGGTCTGCGGGGGTGGGGCTGGTGTGCCCCCAGTACCAGATTTTATGCGGCCTCCGCACGACATGAGTCTCGGGGCGTCCGAGCGGGAGGTCCGGCAGCGGGCAGGGCAACGCCGTGGGTGTCGCAGGCAGTCGGTCGTTTCCGCATAGAGCGTAGAACATGTAGGTGGAGGCCGCCGCTCCAGTGACTTCTAGGCCTCCCCACCACTATGGCCCGCCACGTGCTCGTGAGGCCCCTCTGGTCTCAGGGTGGCAGTTCAGGGGTTTTGTGCCAGTCCACGGCTGGGCCTTCCTGCGTGGTGCTTTATTTCTGCCCCTTTGTTTTTACCATTGCCGAAGCCTCCCTCCGCCAGGCGCCCCCTACCTTTTCTAGAAGCGCCGCCGTACCTCGTGTCCAGTCGTGAGTGATATCACTCCTCTCACCCCATGCCACCAGACAGGTAGGGAAACTCCTGATTATAGGGGAGGGCGATTTTCCTGGGCCATTCGGTCCAAGCGGCTCGTGGGGCAAGAGGCATGAATTTTTAGCACGCCGACAGGCATGTGACTGTGCAAGCACGTAGTTGTTCCAGAGTAGTGACCAGCCACACAGTGGTACCGCACCGCGAGGAGCCCTCCTGTCGTCAGCAGATTAATTGCGGCCAGGTTTTGCGGCGGCAGGAGATCCTGGCGTCTCTGCAGCTATCTGCGCCACTGTGCTAGGCCTAGTGGGCGGGGCCTGCCTGCGGACTTGCGTGGTAATCTCCCCCAAAGCGGCAGCAACCTTTTGGGCGTCTCTGGAGCCTGTATAGCGCGGCGCGTAAATCTTCATCTGCCGCCGCCACAGCTTTCACCGGGGCATCGGGTTCATCTCAGGCGTTAACAGAGAGGCACCCGGTCCCAGCGGATGCATATAAACGGAGATATGCAGCTGGAGAGGAGAGCCGCTGACAGAGTTCTACACGAGCACGTCCGTCTCCATTGCTGAGTAGCCACGTCCCCTCCCACATAAAATACCCTTATTGAAAACATGTACAATAATACACGACACCAGTCAGTCCATTTAGATACACTTAATTGTGAATCTTTCCACATTGTACCACTTAGTCCACATACATGACATTTTTTTCTTATTTGCTTTTGAAATAATCCCTAAATAAGTAGTCCTGATGAAAGTTTAGTAAATTATAGGGTTAGGTCAAAACAGCAGTTGACATTATTGTTTTATGCTGGGATCTCAACAAACAAAATGTGTATCCCTATCTAATACACATATTTATATTGTTTGATTTATTCACAAAAGTATATCCAATGTGTGAGTGAAGTTGAATCTGTTTTAAAGGAGTGTATGATAAAATAGTAGGAGACTTGTTTTAACTTAATTTCAGGCTGGTCTTTCACACCTTTTTGCTTTTTTTTGCTCAAAACACCGCAGAAAGACTCGGCGCAGCCTCTTTGTTGCAGAGAGAGAAGTCATGTGACCTGCTTGTGCCTCGTCAGAGCCAGCCAATCAGGAGAAGCGTGTGCTTCCACTTACTCTAAAACGATCAGAATATTGCCAGACACCCAGCGCCGCTTCGTTCTGCCAGAGAGTGGGTGCAGCCAAGGTCAGTTGGCCTCCACAACATTGCCCCGGTAACCAGTCATTCAGGAGCAACCTGTGTTTTTTCTGCCACTTGTTTGATCATGACTCATGACTCATGTTTCTTTTTGGACCTGTATGGGCCTCGTAAGTGTCTACAGGCCAGAACTACTGTACCTTTCACCTCCAACAGTACACCTCAGTAGCACTTTCACCAGGTACATCATCACCCTGATATCTCTGTACCAAATCATAACTCTATCCTAGACATGCTTGCACACCAACCCACTCGCAAGTGCAAAACATAACTGAACAACTTATAACAATAATCATTTCACTCACATCAAACCCACTGAAGACACCTATCGATTCTTGCTCAGTTCTTGCGTGCACCCAATATATGTACACTCAATACAATTAATGCCATCTTTATTAAAGATACCGCGATCACCCCGACCAGCGCATACATCTTTAGACCTTAGTGTGGTGATCCCTCAATGCTTTAACATCCACCGACTACTCAACTCCAACAAACATTTCTCCCGCACCTTTCCTAGTATCGTTGGGGGGATTGGCATATTTCTTGTCATCTATTAACCACCAGGTTCAACCCAGCAATCAATGCTAAGATGTCCGATGGTAAGTTAGCAGCCTCCACCAGCTATGCAAACCCCATCAACCTTGACAGTTCTAACTCATATGAAAAAAATCTAATAATTCAAGGAAGGATGCCTTCTTCAGTATGCTTTTCACGTCCACTATTGAATATATATTCAGGCTGACAACTTACATCAAGGGAAATCTCTTAAACCTCATCTGCCCCTCTATGATCATCTGCTGCCCTCCTCTGTATGTCAATTAAACATTCTAGACTGCCTTGACTCTTAATCTGAACTGCACTACCCCTGCTCACAGAAGCCAGCCAAAGTCATTAAAGATGGTAAAGACTTCAACAGGACCCTCCAGATACTGGTAGATATTGACACACTAATGAAACCCACTATGTGAAAGACAAGCCGACGACTTCTTTGTACAACCAGGAGCTCAACAACAGTAAACATACCATTAGACACCAAGGACATACATGCAGGATCTTGCAGCTGTAAGACAAGCTAAAGCTAAATTCCCTGAAATGGGAAACAGCCTTTATCACACAGTATTTACCACAAGATGCCTTTACCATGCTTTCTTCACCAAGCATACCCTTACCATGCAGATGCCTTTACCATGCATGCCTTTACCACGCAAGGTAAAGTATATTTAAGGTCCACACCATGCAGTGCTAATTACCTCACAAATTACATCACTCATGACATGTTTAAAACATCATTGATAACATCACTACAACATCTGAAATGACATCATTGATAATAATACTGAATGGCGAGGGTGCAAGTTATAGTTACTTTAGAGCTCGTGTTATAGTTACTTGAGCTAACTATAACTGGTGAATTTCAGTAGTTTTTGTTAACTTACAACAGTGTGCTTTAACTGACATTTTCATCTAACTATTGCGGTCCTTTAATATTTGTTTTTTCCAGTGCATTTCTAAGATTTTTTTAAATACAATGTAGGGTATTATTACTAGACCTGACTAGAACATAATTTTAACCTTTAGTTTTTTTCAGTACATTTATATGATTTTTTTAACATAAAGTAAGCTGTCTATTGCCGTGCACACCATGGGGTTGGACACAGGGCCTGGTAAAGGCATGCATGCGAAAGTCATAGATCCCCTGAAACAACTGTTGACCACTCACGGGCAGCTCATTATAGAGTCTATAGCTGCCTACTATGTATGTTATCAGAAAGCCTTCCAACAGACTAGGGCATACTTCAAGGCCATCATGCACTGTGCTAATCCAGGAACAAGCAACAGACCCACTCCCAGCCACACACTTCAAAGAGAAGTGTCAAGCCAACAACAGCTTCTTCAAGGACAAGGTGGGCAACACATGCCCACATTTATCCCATGCAACCCAGCCAAATGTCCTACCTCCCACATCCTGTCCAATGAAAATACAGCAATCATACTCCAGTCCCTGAATGCCACTTCATCTGAAAACAATGGGGTATATTTACGAGAAAATGTTGGAGCGCAGAGCTAAGCCAAATTTGCCAGCGCCGCGCTCCAACATTTTCAAAACGGAGGGATGCGCCGTATTCACAAGAATACGGCACACCCCTGTGTTTTCCCTGGCGCTGGCACTATATTTAGTTGCCTAGCGCCAACACAGGCACCCTTGCACCATAGTGCAAGGGTGCCTGCATTGCAGGGAATGATTGTTTATGTGAAGGAAGAGGACCCTTCCAGCACATAAACAATCACTAATGGCAATTGCTTGTTCCTATGTGTGCTGCAGAATGCAGCACACATAGAAGTAGCAAATTGGCATTATTTAATGATTGTTCATGTGCAGGAAGGGACATCTTCTTGCACTTAAAGGCATTTTGCTCTTTCTATGTGTGCTGCAGAATGCAGCACACATAAAAATAACAAAGAAGGAGAAATAAAAATATTTCTCCTCGTTTCGCCATTCTACACCTGCTCTTGTATGGCTTTAGTTTTTGGCGCTGCCTCAGCTTTACACCTCTTTGTAAATCTGGGGCAGCGTCAAAGCAATGGGAGTTGCAGTGGAACTCCCACAGCAACACCCATTGTGCGGCCCAACCACGCTAAGTGATGCTTGTAAAGGGACATTATTTATAGGCCGCGTTAAGCCACAAAAGGTGGCTTAATGCCACTTTGTAAATATGTAGAAGGGCATATCGCCACCAGAACATAGCTAAAAGTGACAATCTGGTGGCGATATCCCCTTGTAAATATGCCACAATATCTTGTCCTCATTTCATCCTGCATCTCTCCAAGAAACTCAACGTCGACTTTGAGAACTGCAGAAACTATTGCACAATTATTCACCTGCAAATTCAGAGAAAGGTGATAGAGAAGGCCCTCCCAATCCACATCCATGACAAGAGTGAGTATAAAGAACCCCTGCAGGACTACAAGTCTGACTAAAGGTCATACTGTAGTATGGATGTGATGCAATCCAACTAGTTGCCAAAGGTCTTGGCATCATAGATAGCACTGAGACTTGCTTCCTCATGCTGCTCGGCTTCTCCACAGTTTTTAACACCAACAAACAAGCTCTGCTTGACATAAGGCCTGGGCATGAAATGCCCTGATTGTAATGCGAGTCCCGAATCCATTGTTCATTTGTTATTTTTCTGCCCAAATTACAAATCTCTTAGGGAAAAATGGATAATTCCACTTTGTAAAATTGTTTGTCCCGGCCACTACCTGGAGGTGCTCAGAATTTTGAGCACGAATACTAGCAGAGTTGTAGTCTTTGGGCTGTCGAGGAATTGGCATGCACTGTGGCTGAAAAGGTCTAAATGTATATTAGGACGGTCTTTGATCAGCCATGGAACTACTGATATGCATTATAGACCCAGTGTTTAGCAAGCATTCTAGGTCTACCTTATCTTGTAAGCATGTGTACTTTTTTCAATGTTCTTATGTGACATGAATTGTTTTTATCTATGTTTTTATATCGGCTCTTTGTATTGTAAACTTTCTGTGCTGTGTGTACTTTTATGACCTTATGGTCGAAATAAAGTAAGAAAATGAAAATGAAATGCTGCTCCACTCGCAGAGTTTGCAGCGTTTTCCCCACTCCGCATAGCACGCAGAGTTCCGAAAGTCTCCGCGGAGTGGAGCAGAGTTTTTTTCCTTTAGCGAGGAAAATCTTACTCCAGCCACCTCCTAGTGAGATTTCTCAACACCGACGTTCGCTATCTCTCGCGTTGAGAAACCTTCCGTTCATGTTTAGGAAGCTGCCACTCGAGTAGAACATCTACTCGAGCAGCAGAAAGAAGCAGCACCATTTTGCGCTGCACGTGGTGCCATTTGCGCTGATTTCACAGCATGAAACAAACACCCCACGCTATAATTCAGTGCGAACGGTGCGATATAACACACTGCCGCATGTGGAACTCCACGTAGCACGGCGAAGGTTTTTGGTCACTCTGCGAACTCCGCCTAGGCCTATTTGACATCCTTCAATTCCAAGTAGGCTTGAAACTCATTTCTCTGAGGTGGTTTCAGTTGCATTCGAAGTCCAGAGTCCTCCTGCTCCAGAATGGATTCCTCCTGGTCTGGGCCCATTCCTGCCACATGTTGCTGCCTCCCAGGCTCTTCAAAGTCCCTCAAACTAATGAGGGGTCCAAACTTAAAGCCGCTGGTAGCTCTAGTGTTCAGTTTGGATGTCAACATTAATCAGTATGCAGATGATACCCAGATGTACATAAGGATATTGACTGGCTACAGCATTTTCCAGCTCAAAATAATTGTTGCAACAATTCAAGCCATGTCAAAGGCCATTCTCCAGCTTAAGCAGACCAAGATAGAATTTGTCCCTATCGCCATTGTAGGCAATCAACATCAGGTCCAGGAAAAGTTCAATGATATGAATCTGACGGGCTTTGAATCAAAATGTGTCAACAGGGTGCAATTTTTGTGTATCTGCATTGATATCCCCTCAGTTTCCAGATGCAAATTGTGCATTAGAAAAAGATTGCATTTATTCCTTCTCCACAAGGTGAATGAATGCTAACAGAAGACAACTTCAGAGCAGCTATCTATTGCTTCTCCAGTTTCATCTTGCTGTCTTCAACACTTTATTAACTGGTGCCCGAAAAACCCACCTGTCACCACTAAAAGAATGTTCTGAAAATAGCAGCTGACTTCATCAAATGTTATTGAAAATTTGACCAGATGGCACCTCCCCATAAAAACAGGCAGGGCCTATCTTGCCCTGCCCCCATCCTCTCCAAGGCATGCTTCATCTTCTTTAAGGAGGCCACCCTCACTCTACCAGGAAAACAAGACCAGTACATCTATAGAACTTAAAAAGATGTGCATAAGCAACATTGCTATACAGGAATCCAGAATATGTAAGAAGGGAGAAACCTTATGCTATGCTCTGTGGGTGTAGAACATCATCCCGCTCAAAGTCCATCAGGCACCATGACTCCCCCATTTAGAAAAGAGCTAAAGAATGGTGCTTACTACCATCAATATCTGGGGATTCTCGTTTGCCATGATTTAACTGCAACAACCTGCAGTAACATGCACATCTCGATGACAAAGACATTTCTAGATTTTAAGAAGTGGTCCCACTTATATCGCTCCCTATTGGGCTGTATTCAAACAGTAAAGATAGCTACGGCACCCCGTTTCAATTATCTCTTTGGGATGATCCTCCTAGGCTTTCTGACCTACATGATAACTAAGCTGAACAAAATGATAAAAGACTTCATCTGGGATGCCCAAAGACTGCGCCTCAAGATCTCCAAACCGCAAGCAGCCAAGGCATTGGGCGGCATGTGCCAACCTGGCATGTCATTTTATTACAACGCCCATGACCCAATGGGGTCCACCCTATTCAGGTCTGCTTTATAGGACCACTATTTCAGAAGAGGCCAAGAAACATCCATTACTTAACGTGATGTCTCAGGTCTAGAAGAGAAACTACAAACAACTGTATGTCCAAGCTTAACTTCATGACAATGCCCCAATCTGGAATAACAAAGCTATAAGCTGTAAAGAATGGTGGCAGAATAGTTAATTGGCCCGCATGGTCTGATAATGACATACTTTCCTTAGATCAACTCATGCAGTATACAGACATTAAATCCTTGAAAAGATGAGGAAGAATTCAGTCTTGATCTACAGCAACATTGGAGATAAGTCCAATTGAAACATAGGGTCTAATTTATATGTTGGGTGAGAGGGAACTCAGTCTCAAAGGCAATGGTGTTCCCTCCCTACCAACATAGTGGTCCGCCCACCTGATTTAAATGCGGCAGGCCATTGGTTTAATCATGGCGGAGACTACTCTGTGTCCACCGTGATTAAATCCTTCAGATGAACCTGTGGAGCAAGGGCCGTTGAAGGCAGACCTCTAATTCCACCTAACTGATTTAGATGGGCAGAATTAGATGTCAGTTTTCACCGCCCGTCACTGCCAGGAAAACCAAGATGAAAAAGAGCAGTAACATTTCTCCCCTCGCCGTGGGTGAGGACTTCAATGGCAAGGGGAGCATTTTATTTTTTATTTTCCAACAAGAAAATCCCAATTCAGGATTTTCTTTTTGAAAAAAACAGTTTGGTGCAAGGTTCCGTCATGTTGATAGAGCCTTGCACCAAACAGGAAAAAGCAGTGATAGGTCGCTGTGATGGTGGTTCCTGCCACTGCTTTAGAAATGACCGCCAGCTTGACAGTCATTTCTAAATTAGTTAGGTGGCACCTCTGTCAGGAAGACAGAGCAATTTACTCTGTCACCCTAGCAGAGGATTGGGCCACCTACCTAAGTATAAATCGGGTCCGTAGTCTTCTGCAAGCGTTAAACCACTGCTGAGTCCTCTCCCTCAATCAGGGATCCTCGGCTATCTGAAACTCTAGAGCTCTTACACAGGAGTGGCCTCAGGACCTACAAAATTCTTACATAGGAACTTCACTCTCAGCCTGTTTGACTCGCCTTACAAGAGAAATGGTCCTCTAGATTGGGAAAAGACTACTCTGAATCTGACTGGGTGGAACTTTTAGACTCACATGATAAAGTCCTATGGGAGGATTGATTCAAACACAGTTTTTTAAAACTTTTACATTACTGGTACTGATCACCGCAGAAACTACACAGAGTGAAACTAACCCTGTCAGCCTGCTGGAGACGGCGTGACAGTAATATTCTACACCTGGCAAATTCTTGAACCTCCCTGCACGCCTTCTGGCTCCGAGTCCTAGGTACTATGAATGACACCATGGCTTTGAACTTGCAGTCAACAATAGAACTGCTCTTTCTACATGACACCTTGATCATTCAGGACATTAGCAATCAGGTCAAATGCTGGATAAACACTTCCCTGGGGGTGGCCAAGAAGGACAACCTAAGAACCTGAAAGCAAAAAGCTCCCCCAAAACATTCTGACTTGATGCATGACGTCCATGGAGGCGTCACATGAATAGTTCATCTATCATCCTCTGGATCAATCGGACAAATGTAAAGCATTCGGTTTCCTTTTTACTTACCCCCACCTTGACCTGGTTCATTGTCTGTTCATTAGTGATTCTTCTGGTGAGCTTAATGTGGGGGAGCTACATCGCCAAATCACGTGGGTTCCATGTATGTCATTGATTTTTTTTCCTAAAAAGGTACTTTGAGCTGTATGATAATATTTATCTTATCACAGTTCATTATTACTTATTATTACGTATTTTCTTTGTTTTTGTTTGGACCGAACAAACCTGTATGGCGGTTTGAATTATGGGCCTTTGAAGGACTGCTTGGTTATCATTCCTTCTCTGTCTTAACTGCTCCTTAACACACAATTCTGTTTCTGATTAGCTTTTAGTGCTGATTGTTAACTGTAAATTGCACAATAAAGAAATGTATAAAAGAGCTCAAAGCCTACTGTTAAAGGTGAACCTTGCTCTAATGCATCTCTAACGTTAAGAGTATTTTGATTTGATTTGTGATTTATAGAGCGCGTAGCTGCCCGGGGAGTTTCCCAGCGATAAGAGACTGATACTAAGCGAATTCCAGAGATAGGTTAGTGATACTGATTAAACAGCCACGTTTTGATCGACTTCCAGAATGCTGCTTCCTTTGTCAGGATTCGAGATCCGCGTGGTAATGAGTTCCACAACTTGGGTGCTAGGTGAGAGAAGGATCTGCCTCCCCACCTGGCTCTCCTGATTCTTGTCGTTTTTATCAATCGTTCGGAGCCGGATCTCAGGCTCCTGTTTGGGACATAAAGGGCCAACAGATTTCTAACTTTACTTGGGCCCTTGTGTAGAGCTCTGTGAGTCATGACGAGTGCCTTGAATTTGATTCTGACCTCCACTGGGAGCCAATGGAGTTCTTTGAGATGCTTCCTGGCTGACTCCCGGATTGGTGCCTTGCACAGTAGCCTTGCTGCTGCGTTCTGGACCACATGGAGTCTGTTAATCACGAATTTAGGAGCCCCTAGTAAAAGTGAATTTCTGTAGTCCAGGCGTGACGTGACCAGGGAATGGACTACTGTCTTTCTAAGCTGTATGGGAATATGCTCCAGAATTTTGCGGCGTATGCATCTAAAAAACTCCCTTTGTGGTCTCAGCTGTAGTCTTAAGCCAGACCCTTTGCCTGGCACAACCATCTGCTGGCCAAATCCTCCTCCCTTCCTTCTGCTTGCCCATCCAAACCCATAGCTATCCAATCTCTCCACTGTTGCTCTTACTACAGCCCGATCCCTTTACTTTGGAACACCATCGCCTTCATTCAGTATTGTACTCGCCCTCCCCTGTCAAGCCCCCTCTCTTGATGCTCCTTATTCACTCTCTATGTTGCGGGGGGCACAGTTATATGATGCTAGATTTGACTATATTTGTTTGCATACATGCTTACGCAAGATGCCAGTGCCAGTCCAATTGTTGAATTATCCTGATATATATAGAGTATTAAGATGTTTTTATTGATGGATATAAGTTGTGCTATGGTATGTGATGTTATGTCATGTTATGGTATGCGATGTTATGTTACATTACATTATATGTTATTAAAATGTTTTCGTTCAAATAAAATATTTTTATGGATGGGTATACGTTGTGTTCTGTTCTGTCATGTTACATTATATGTTATGTTATGGCAGGTTATATTTAAATACATTTGTAAATCAGACAAATCACCCTTAGAGGCACTGGGAAGAGGCGGTGCCACAGCAACGAAATCAGAATGTAGACTACATTTGCCTGAGAGTCAGAGCCATGAGATGGAAGTGTAAGAAGGACCTTTTGTGACTCCATTGGAAGAGAATCCCAGTGCATAAGCGCCAGAGTAGAAAAAGAACGACTCCATAGCCTGGTTATCTTAAACCAAGGAACTTTCAGAGGGATAGCATTGAAAGGGTGTAGGAGATGTGAGGGATTTATCAGGGATATATAGAAAGTATGTCATTTTTGCATTAAAAAAAATAGGAGATTTATCAAATAGAGTTCTGTCCACCAACACGGAACTTTAATGGAGACTCAAGCC
This sequence comes from Calotriton arnoldi, assembly GCA_963921515.1. Classification (NCBI taxonomy): domain Eukaryota; kingdom Metazoa; phylum Chordata; class Amphibia; order Caudata; family Salamandridae; genus Calotriton; species Calotriton arnoldi. The sequence continues at coordinate 765,777 of CAWUFW010009071.1, read as the reverse complement.
TGAATAAGTGAAATATATTAAAAAAGGAGAGGAGTGACTGAAATTTAAAGCATTTCCTATTACTCTGTCAGCAAACCAACTGCATGTGCCTGAAGAGGAACATTGCTGTGCCTAAATATAGCCCAGCCTTGGTCCAGTAAAGACTGACTTCACTACGTGTTGACCTACCAAGGTCCTAAACCGCATGATCTTCCTGGATATTTATTTGGTGAAAGGCAAAGATTACTGTAGAACCCTGGTTATCAAGCTGGGACGAGAGTCAAATTTAACTCCCAAATCCTTCTTCCCTGTTTTCATGGGGTGAGGCAGTGGTCCAGCGATCTGCACTTCCATTTACTAATACAATCTCTGTCTTTTCAGAACTGAGCTTTAGTCAATTCCTCTCTGATCTCCAGCATGAACCAGTGTATTTCCCACACCTTTTCATGAACAATACTTACCAAGGAGCATCTTGCTCTACCCTGGTGGCACCTTGTCGTCAAGACATTCATGAGCTTCGTACACTGCTTCATTCCTGAAATCGGAGCATGAATGATGAGCTACTGTAACATCGACCATCAGAGTAGCTTTGCTTATTAGTCCCTTCACTTTCATCTACCAAGGCTGTGGTTAGTGATTCTCATCGAGAGAACGCATAGAGTGCCAACAATATATGGACTAACTCTTCTCGAATCCCAGGCAGTCGCTGCCAACATCCTCCATGTTATGTGGGGAGCTTACAGCCTGTACTGGTTTTTCAGCAAAGAGCATGATGCATGCTGGGACTTGTAGGACCATATCTATAGTAGGAAGTGCGAAACTGCAAGTATCACCATGCTTATTGCTGCTGGCAAATACACCAAGACTGGCTGATAGACATACTCATGACAGGGGACCGGTTGATAATTGTGACAGATAGTGATACCTCTGAACAGTAGGGTGAATGGCAACATTATAGATGGCCAATTTTGCATTGTGGCCATTTTAGGCTCAAGTCTGCAAGAAGGAAACATATTTCAACAAAGGCCACAAAATTGGGTTGTTGCTCAGGGAAAGGAAATGCCTAAACATAAAAGTATTATTTTGCCTATAACTCCCAAAAATCTTTCAGTAGAAATCAATATGCAGACCTTAGCTGTTCAGAGAGCAGACAATCTGCCTCATGTGTTGCTCAATTCCTTTCTTTCCCAAGTACCATTTTTCTTTTGAAAGGTCTTGTTCTCCTCCCACCTTCTCATTCACTTGGGGGAGGGAGGAATACATTAGCTGTAAAAACAAAAAGACTTCACAGTGAGCAACAGATACCCTTGCTAAGTTGTATATAGTGGTGTGGCTTATAGACTCTATGCAATTTGCACTAGGTAATAGAAGGATATATTTATAGGTACCTGGTAAGCTACCAAGTGATTACATCTTAAATGTGACACTTTCAGACAGTTCTCACTAATTAGCCAATCACTTTGCATGAAGCGAGTACTTTTGAGTCCATACTTAGAATGTCAAAATTAAAACTACATGGCACCAGCTCTGGCTAATGATGTGGCATGTCTTCCCACAAGCTACACAAAATATATTGTACATGTACAGCTAGCAATACCTCTCAATATAGCTCCTATAAGCACAAAAATGCAAGTGTTTGTTTATGAAGGACTATTGCAGGAGTAATGCTGCTGCACAAGGGCCTGATTACAAGTTCCACGTAATATTCCGGCCCATGCGTAAACTCCTGTTTATGCATGGATCAGAATTATTAGTTTGAAGGTATTTAATGCATCCGATAATTACTCTGCCTTCTTTAAATTTCCAGTAGGTCAAACCTGCCAAAATTTAACAGGGCAAACATATGGTATTTACAGAACACATGCGGATTTTGGTACATTAAACAGAGGGAACGTGATTTATCAAGGACAATAAATAACACCTATTATACTGTATGTTTTCCCCTAATAAATTTCGGCAGGCTTGACCTGCTTACATGTAATGAAGGTTGAACTTCTTAGCACATCCGATAATTATCAGATTAGTTAAGTACCTTCAAACTCGTAATTCTGACGCATGTGTAAGCAGGGGTTAACTCATAGTTCTGAATATTACGAGCAACTCGTTATCAGGCCCATAGAGTTCAAAATACTTGGTAGAAAAGTAAGTCCCTATGAATCATACCTTAACAAAATTAATATTACCGAGTTAATGAAACTACAAAACACTCATTAGAAAATCCTATCTCGTTCAATGGAATCATAAAGGCAATAAATAAAATTAAGGTCGGGAAGGCACCAGGCCAGGCGGCTTTCCAGCCTCCTTCTATCAGCCTCCTTCTATCAAACCTGGCCTATGTCGCTAATCACTCCCCTAGAAGATCTATTTGCCCACTTTTCCTCCACAGGCAAAGTTGAGGGAACTGCCACTGAGGCATCTATAATAGTCATACCCAAAGAAGAGAAAGACCCATCCAACCCAAAAACTAGCACTCCATCTCCCTAATAAATATAAATTGCAAAATCTATGCAAAAATCCTGGAACTCAGGCTGCACACTATCCTCAAAATAAAAAATACACACTTCACAATCTGGATTCATCAAAGGAACGTTCAGTGCAGATAACATCAGGCTATTCAGCCACACCATCGAAAAAGCCCACCAACTCAACCACCCTGCCTGTGCGAGAGCATTGGAAGCGGAGAAGGCCTTTCGATAAGGTGTTGTGGGCCTTTCTCCATGTCACTCCTACCTCCTAACTCCTTCAACCTAGACCCCTCCTTATACAGGATGATTCTCATTAGCGTCAACGGCACCATATCCAGCTCCTTTAATCTTCAAAAAAGAACCGGGCAAGGGTGTCATCATTCCCCCCTACTTTTCTTACTAACACTAGAACCTCTGCTCACTCTAATTAGAGAAAAACTCCTTATTCCCGGCATTACTTTCTTTTTAGGCCTGCAGAAACTGGCCGCCTACGCGGACGACATACTCTTTTTCACCACATAAGCAGGGACAGCTCTCCCTCACATCATTTCTACTATCAACGAATACTCTAATGTATCAGGGTACTTTCTCAAAAAAGATAAAACAGAAGTTCTGCTACTTAATGTGCTTTGTAACAGCTCTAGTATCAGCGATTATGGCCTCAAATGGGCGCCTGATAAGATAAAATGCTTGGGAATCTGGTTCACTCAAAATCTCAACGACTCCATTGACCTCAATGGAAAAAATGATACTAGATAAAATTAACGACTGCCTAGATTAGTGGTCCTTCAGATTCATCACTTGGTGGGGACGAATAGAATCCATCAAAAAAACGATTACTGCCCTTATCAACTTTTTAATCAGTATGTCCTCAGTTTACCTTTCAGACAGCTTCTTTGTTAAAATAGATGCGATGCTCACTGAGTTCCTATGGTGTGCCAAGAACCCTAGAATTGCACAGAAAAAATTAAGACTACCAAAAAACTTGGGGGCCTAAACCTACCAGACTATAGGAGATACCAACACGCTTTCCTTGAGAAACAGGGATTCCACTGGCTCCTACCGAGTCGACTACCATCTCCTCCCCACTTGGCTCGCTATTGAAAAAGAACTCGCTAAAAAACTCTCCCTTACATCGCTTGTAACTATTACAAAAATAAAAACAGACCATTCTGCAAACATCCTCTCAAGTGACAGTATAGGCCTTGCCCAAAGTTGACAACAAATAAAATGCGACACTCACACTTAACCTCGCTATGCTTTAATAAAAACCTGAATTTAGAAGGCAAAACCCTATTTCTAGAGGAATGGGCACAGAAAGTCTTCTCTCAATAGAAGATCTCGGTACTCCCGCCAAGCCCACACCCTTCTCCCACATCGAAAATAACTGACTTAAATGACCTAGACTTTTCCACTTTCTAAATTTTAAGACAGTCATAGCCAGACACAAACTACCAACGCCTCCCGACTTACCTAACACTCTACAATCACATGGCAAAGGTGAACACCTAGGGGCCGATTCCGATCTCGGCCGGTAGTGCTCCGAATCGGATTCGGATTAACCGGATCCGATTCGGAGCCCTGTTTCCCGACCGAATCGTACGCGGGTCCGGCCGAGCGAGTACGATGCAGGCACCCGCGAAATCTCCGACCGACTCGAACGCGGCTTCAACACGCTCCGACCGACTCGCATGGACACGACTCGCACCGCGCTATGGAGACGTTTCCCGGCCGGGTAAGTACGATGCGCGCCGCGACCACTCCGATCGACTCGCGCCGTCCGGCTCGAAAAAGCTGTCGGAGCCGGACTTTGGGGGTCCGCGTCGGACCCCTGTACGCGTAGGCGCGCGAGTCGTACACAGGGGGGACCCATGGGTCCCCCCTACCTGTGCATGTACGCCGTGATGCGCATGGACGCGTACACGCTGTAGGGGGCGCCCTTGACCGCCTCGCATCCATTGAGTCAATGGGAGCCCGCGTACCCGTCGTACGCCAGGCTTCCATTGACTTCAATGGGAGTCCGACCGAATCGAGTCCGATTGCATGCGAACGCATTGTACTCGTTCGGTCGGACTGCTAGGGTCCGATTCGGTCGGAATTCTCTCCGGGTCCGGCTCGGTCGGAGAGAATTCCGGCCCGAATCGGAATCGGCCCCCTAGTGTTTAAACTATACTCGCTCCTCTCCTCTACAAACACCACTTTAAACAAATCTATACTAAATAAATGGGAATCCTTACTCATAGACTCAAGCGGAATCCCAGAGGAGGCACTAAACTGGTTGTCCATATGGGAGAACATAACATCTAACAAAATTATGCTTTCACTAGCGCAATGCAGATACTGGATTGCATATATGGCCCACTGGAACCCGGCCAGACTATGCAAACTTGGACTTTGACCCTCTGACACCCGCTGGAGCTGTGAGACAGAAATGGGTGACTTGAGACACATATTATTGGAAAGGACATTCACTAAGAAATTCTGGGTAGACATTAGCAATATAATTTCACAAATTCTACACATTAACTGGGCTCTTAGCCTAACTGCCATCACACTAGAAATCCTTCCTTCAGACATAGTATACACACTGAACAAAGAAGACCACTGTTATAGTGTAGAATAAATCCAAGGACAAGCAGGTAGCTTTGTAGCTGTGCATTTTATTCGATATACTGAAGTTCATGAAGTCAATCAATCAATCAATCATGTCACTTATAAAGCGCACTACATACCCGCGAGGGTCTCAAGGCGCTGGGGGAAGAGGGGGGTGGTGCTGCTACTGATCGAAGAGCCAGGTCTTGAGGAGTCTTCTGAAGGCCAGTAGGTCTTGGGTCTGTCGGAGGTTGGTGGGGAGGGTGTTCCAGGTCTTGGCGGCGAGGTGGGAGAAGGATCTGCCGCCGGCTGTCGTTTTCCGGATGCGGGGGACTGTGGCGAGGCTGGTCGAGCGGAGCTGGTGGGTGGGGGTGTAGAAGCTGAGTCGTCTGTTGAGGTAGGCTGGTCCGGAGTTGTGGAGTGCTTTGTGTGCGTGGGTGAGGAGCTTGAAGGTTATCCTCTTGTTGACAGGGAGCCAGTGCAGGTCTCTCAGGTGGGGTGTGATGTGGCTGCGTCGGGGGATGTCGAGGATAAGACGTGCAGAGGCGTTCTGGATGCGTTGCAGCCGTCTCAGGAGCTTAGCCGTCGTTCCTGCGTAGAAGGCGTTTCCGTAGTCCAGCCTGCTGGTGACGAGGGCCTGGGTGACTGTTTTTCTTGTTTCGGTGGGGATCCACTTGAAGATCCTGCGGAGCATTCGGAGGATGTTGAAGCAGGATGAGGAAACGGCGTTGACCTGCTTAGTCATGGAGAGGGTGGGGTCGAGGATGACCCCTAGGTTGCGTACGTGGTCGGTGGGTGGCGGGGCTGTTCCCAGTGATGTTGGCCACCAGGAGTCATCCCAGGCTGAAGGGTTGGGACCAAGGATGAGGACCTCCGTCTTGTCCGAGTTCAGCTTCAGGCGGCTGGTCCTCATCCAGCCGCCTGAGCCCATCTTCAAACGAGCTCCATGCCCCCAGCTCCGTTGCTGAATGGCGTTGCAAACAACCGATTCAGCAACGGGACCTGCAGAACATGGAACGGCATTTGCGGGATGCAACGATTCATATGATAACAATAACAAGCTGCTTGCAACTAGCCATTACTAGCATGTAACACATCTCCCCCTTTTCAACAAAAACAAAAAAAAATACATTACATGATAAAATCCTGTGAATGCAAAGGTTTTTTAGACATTCTGCCACTTTTGGTGGTGATACATTTGTTTGCAAGGGATGGTCTTACAGAGCCACCAATCACCCTTGGACTCACATGGGAACCAACACAATCATCAGCAGTTTCTTGATTACTTAAATCCACAGATTGAGGCAGTTGAAGATCAGAATGAACATCACCCCAATCAGTGAAACATGAGTCTAAAGGGGGTAAAAACAAGGCAACCCTTTGAGGTTGCTGCAAATGACTCCTAACAAACTTGCTCTGAAATTCACTCAATAAAACCACGTTTTTTATGGCCCAACATCACCCATCCTCCAATAGTACGGATGAGCGAGCAACCTTAGTAACTTTGAAAGGGCCATTGAAATTGAATTCCACTTTAGATCTTCTAGGTTTTATGTTCTTCAACATAACCAATGACCCAATCTTAATATGTGGAGCACAAATGCTCCTTTTACTGTCATGAAAAATTTTGGTTTTCAATTGTGTCTTTTGAACTCTAGTTTCTACATCTTTGAGATTCACAGCCGCACTTAATCTATTATGTGCTTCATCTATGAGCCACAAGGGACACAAGCCAGTGTGAGCTTATCTGCCACGTAATAGTGCAAAAGGAGAAACACCAGTGAAACTATGTGGTGTATTATTATATGCCCAAATTTTGTCTTGGAGGAACACGGCCACGTCTTTGTTGCATGTGAGAGCAGTTTGAATACCTTGCTTAAATAATCTATTGGCCCTCTCAACAGCTCCATTAGAGCAAGGCGTATACAGAGGAATATTGTAGTGTTTAATTCCTCTATTCCTTAAAAAGGATTACATAGTTTCTGATACCAGTTGCACACCATTGTCTGTGACAAGTTCCCCCGGATACCTTTCCAAGGCAAAATTTCTGTTAAAAAATTTGATAACCTCTTGTCTGGATGTTTCCTGCTCAAAGTCATAGTATATCCACTTTGAAAAGTAATCTATGACAACAATCACATACTTGTTATCAAAGGGTAGGGACCCTACCGGACCAGCAAAGTCAAGTGCTAGTTTGCGCCAGGGACCTTAGGGTAGGGGTGTCGTGACCAAAGGGGTATCTTGAGCCCTCCAGTGTTTATTAGATAAAATGCACTCCTGACAATTGTCTACAAATGAATCCACATCAGAGTCCATGTAGGGCCACCAAAAATAACATCTCAAGGTTTTCTTGGTAGCGGTGGCTCCCAAATGACCTTTGTGGCCTAACTCAAGAATTTTGGACCTAAGCTGACTGCGAACAACAATTTTGTCACCCCTCATAAGGATGTCATTTTTAACAGTAAGTTGGTCAGCTAGCTGGGAAAACACAAATAGGTCCCCCTTGAGGTTTTTAACGTGAGGCCAACCCTGTTGAACAAATTCCTCCACCCTTCCCAAAATAGCATCATTGTTACAGGCAGTGGCCCATTCTGTTTCAGATATTGTACCTTTGCATAGCTGCACCACATCCACGTTTGCTACAATGCATTAATTCTCAAATAAGTCAATGTCTTGAGTTCCTTCCAGAGGAGTAGGCAACCTAGATAGACAATCAGCCCTGGAGTTGGCAGCACCAGGTATACACATGACATCAAAGTTATACTCCTGCAATTTAGATACAATTCTGATGAGCCTGGAAGAAGCACAAGGAGTTCCTTTGTCTCCAAGTAAATACATAAGAGGCTTGTGATCTGTGCATAAGGTGAAAGGTGAGCCCCAAACATAGGTTTTGAATTTAGCGATGGCCCACGCACAAGCAAGTGCTTCTCTTTCTATAGTGCTATACTTCCTTTCTGTCGAGGTCAAAACTCTGGAGGCGAAAGCAACGGTGGTTTCAGATGTACCTATTTTTTGACAAAGGACAGCACCTAAACCTACGGTGCTAGCATCCACTGTTATGATACATTTATAACCACTCACATAAGACTTCAAGGCAGAAACATTGGATAAAATGGTTTTTATCTCCTGTAAGACACCTTGTTCTACCGAGCCCCAAGAAGAATTCTCCTTCTTCCTTAGCATTTTTTTAAGTGGTTCCATAAGGGTGGCATACCCATTGATAAATCTGGCATAGTAATCACTCAATCCTAAAAAGGACCTTAATTTGTTTTTATTGGTAGGTGCAGGAACCTCTTTCAAGGCTTTGATAAGGTCCTCTTTTGGTTTAATAACTTGCGCAGTTATGTGGTGACCTATATACTCCACGTTATCAGTCAAAATCTTACATTTATCCTTTGACACAGTCATCCCATGGTTGGACAATATTTTCAACACTTTGTCCAAGATGCAGTTGTGTTCACAGATGTCCTTGGCAAAAATGAGAATATCTTCTTGGAAAGCCAAAACTCCCTGCACATCTTTGAACAAAGAAAACATTAGCTTTTGAAACACACTTGTCACCGATGAAAGACCGAACGGCAACCGTAAATATTTAAAAGCTCAGAAGGGTGTGATGAAAGTGCAAAGAGCTTGAGATTCTTTTTTATGTCTGACCTGATGGTATGCTGCTCTGAGATCAATATTGCTGAAGATAGTAGCCCCATACAGGGTAGAAATTAACTCATTAATTTTAGGAAGGGGATAGGAATCAATGACATTTTTTTTGTTCAGAGTGCATAAATCCGCACATAGACGAATGTTTCCATCTTTTATTTTAGCGATACCAACAGCACTGACCCACTCAGCAGCATTGCCTGGTTCTATTATTTTTCTGCACATAACTGATCTAAATGCAATCTCAGATCATGCCTAATCGAAAGGGGAACATCTCTGACTTTATGTTTAACCGGAACAGCACATGGTTTCAACACAATCTCATGTTCGAAATCCTTAACCGTACCAATGCTGTCAGAAAATACTTCAGGATACTTTTGCAGAATTTTGTCAATCTCAGAGGGGTCACTCTCTACAATCATAACAGGCACGGTGGTACCTGGTCTTAGAACAATGCCAAGGCTCCCCTGGTCTGTCCAGCCCATGATATCACGTCCATTCACGGCTACATAGATTTTTATGGAAATAGATCTGCCAGAAAATTCTAAGACATCCACAAAGTACCCCTTAGTGAGGATTTCAGATTCCCCATAGGCTACAGCTATGATATCAGGAATTTCAAGTACCTTATTACTCCAAAGCAATTTGAAGGTTTCTTCCGAAAGCATAGTTACTGGTGAACCCCAGTCCACCATAATTTGTGAGCTCACTGTACCTATGAAGACTTTTCAAAATGGACCATTTTTTCTAGCAATATTTGCAGCATACTGTTTAACTGCGGAAGTAGTAACTAAGGGTGAGCGGTAAACTCTGCTCCATCGGTGGAGTTCACCGAGTTCTGTAACTCTATGCTCCGCTAGGAGCGTGAAGTTTGAAAAAAAACTCCGGCAACCACCGCAGAGCGGAGTTTACCGGCGCTGCAGCACACAAGCACCACTGAACAGCTTATGTTGATGGGTTTGTTAACCCTACCAACGCAGCGTCCCTCTGACAGTTTGGAGAAGTTACCGGTGCCTGCCTGGGCTGGTTTGACTCACAGACAGTAGCAGCCATTGTTGTCAAAGCAGCATAGCCCGACAGAACCTCACTGCTGCTTTTTTCCATCCAGCACCTTCGCTGTCTGGCATCCCGGGTATTCATCTGAGTTTGGCCTGCGGTCCCTTGCCAAAATAACAAAATATGAGCAGGGCTTCTTGGCCTGAGGACTGTTTGTACCTTTGAGACAAACTCCTCCCGGCGTGTTCTCACTAGTTTCCTGCCCTTACTCCGACTGGGCTAGTCAGTGACCCAATATCATGCAAAGCAGGTGTAGGTGCGGCACCCTCAGTTACATGTACAGATGTGGCCCAATAACATCACACAAATAGCCCTGAGATCAACATTACAACTGCAGCTGTAGTGCACGATCACATGTACATACCTGTGAGTGACACACCAACATCACAAGCACAGCTATAGTGCACTAACAAAACATGTTTCACTGCGAACTACTAATATGACATGCTTATCTGTGACGGGCCATGACATTCATAGTTGTGACACATCAACATGGCAAGCACACCTCTGGCACACTAACATGACATTCACAACTATAGTGAACAGACCTGACATTCATTGGTGTGGTATTCAGGCATGGGAGAGACAGCTGTGATGCACCAATCTGTCAGGCATAGATGTTCATACAAATACTTTGTGCATATTAGTGGTGCACTAACAAGGTGCACAGCTGTGACACACCATGACACCTGTAGCAGTGACGTGCAAGACGGACATTAATAGCTGTGATAAACACATGGCATGCATATCTGTAATACACAACTATGATGTACATAGGTGACCAACCACCATGAAATGCTTAGCCATAGTGAATAAACGTGGTATGCTAACTAGGACACACCACTACGGATAGCTGTGTTGCACTAACATGATGACATTCATAGCTGTGACATACCAAAATATCATGCACTTCTCTGGCACACTAACATGACATCCATAGCTTAAAACATACAAATATAACATGCATGTAGTGCACTATCATGTCAAGCAATGCTACATGCACAAATATGGTGTGCAATGTGGTGGTGTACTAAGTGTCCTTGGAAAGAATAACTGTATCACACCGACATGGCATTCATAGTTGTCAAAGTAACATGTCCTGCTTAACCTTGGTATGCCATGCACCAACATGGTATACGTAGCACTAACGCACCAATATCACATAATCCGCTAACGTCCAATCACACAATCAGGGCGGTTTGTGACCTAAATACCTGGAGCAGGTCGACCCGATTGTCAGCGTATGTACTCTGTGAATCTCTACTGCGTTATCCTATCTCCGATGGCTATACCGGGGTCAGAACATTTTGTTTCAATTTAAAGTTGATGATATTTTTGGATCTCAGCAAACTGGATCCTTCAGTTCATACTTTCTACAAGTAAGGAGGGGGCATGTAGAGTTTCGGTGTATTTTATTAATGAGTCAGGTATGATCTATGAAGTTCTTTGTGAAATGTAACAATGTTGGTTGGAGAGTTCTGGTGCTTTGTCTTAGAAATCGCGCTGGGATGTCTGGCACAGCTCCTCTGGTCCGGGGTGCCTGTTTCACTGGCTACCCTAAACAGTGCTCTCAATCAGATCGAGTGGTGAAAAGAACAAGCATTTGCAATGCAATCGGTCTCGCCTTTGGGACCTTATAAGTGTTTAGCCATGCATTATAGTATCGCACATTACTGCAATGGACTGTGTTACAGTGATTATAAGTGTGGCAGTAGATTAGGTAGTGAATGTGGTATTTGAGCTCTTAGGAGTGGTATGAATATTAATACATTAAATTATTGATAAACTTTAATTACATTTATAATAAGTGGAGCCTACAACAGTATTTCTCTCCATGTGTTCCCATACTTGGTGTGTTCCGCAGTTTGGTGCTTACTTTCCCTCCATGTCAAAGAACAGTAGATGTTTCAGCACCCAGGCTAATGTGCTACATTGCTAAATACATATTAGGTCACAAAAGAGAGACCGATTGCATTGCAAATGCTTGTTTTTAGTAGTGAAAGACACACAATTGATGGACGGAATGCAGAACAAATCAAAACATTCACCCCCAGTCAAGAGATGTGGGTTAAATCCATTATTCTTTTGCTCACCATGCCACCCCAGTTTAGACCTGGCCATATGCAAATCAGTCTTGACCCTGTGCCTCATGGGAACAGTCCAGCCCGAACTGCTAAGCCATGTCCTCCCTGGACCAGAAACAAGCATCCTAGGACCGGTTTCGGGGTTTCACCCCTCTTCAGCCAGGATAGCTTGATTCCAGTGGCACAGTGAGCCCGGGACCCACGTCTGGGCATACCCGGCGCACTTAGGGCGAGGAAGCAAAAGATCCTGGCTGAAGAGGCGTGAAACCCCGAAACCGGTCCTAGGATGCTTGTTTCCAGTCCAGTGAGGACCTGGCTTGGCAGTTCGGGCTGGACTGTTCCCATGAGGCACAGGGTCAAGACTGATTTGCATATGGCTGGGTTCAAACTGGAATGGCATGGTGAGCAAAAAAACAATGGATTTAGGCCCAGATATCTCTGTACTGGGGTGAATGTATGACATTGTTCTGCATTCTGTCCATCAACTGTTCTTTTTGCTTTTGTTTTTAGTAGTGTGCAGTATAAGTATTTATTATACTGAAATTATGTATGCAGACAGTAGCCTAAAATTCTAGCTATAAATTTCGTTATTTTGTTTTATTTCGATATCAAATAGCGCACAGCCTAATAAGTGGCAAAGCAGTAACTTGTATTATCTGACTAGAGTGCTGAAGCAACATTTCTGGTTTTAATCAACACCAAAGTGCCATCCAAGTTTCCAGTTTGGCCAAGAGACGCTACCACGGAGGAAGCCAGGGGGAGGACGCAGATAAAGGAGCACGTGGCGGTGGCACAACATTTGACAATGTGTGAAAGACTTGAGGGTCTGTTCGGAAAATGTGATTCAAGCTCTTTATTCCAACTGGAAATACATGGCACAAGAGTAATATGTCAGCAGTTTTATAACAAGATCAAGATGGCGTCTGCCTCCAAGCTGCTTCTGTGGCTACAGCACTGAATTAAAGTAACTGCATGGCAATCAGTGGAGCTAGCACAGCACATGACGATGTTACTAGCTACTTGAAAAGAGAAAGTGCACTGAATATGACTTTAGGATGAAACAACGCTGATGCCTTTTCATAAAAATGTTGCTTATATCAGCCCTATCATGTAGAGTGTGATTTCTTTTTAAGAATGCGCCAACCCTGCATTTAGCCTTTCTTTGCACGTTGTCAATACTTGCCAGTGCAAGCTTGCACCACACATATATATTTTGACTAGTCTGGACCAATAAAGGGATCTGCATATTTATCAGTAGCTAGTATACACTGCACGCCAACTGTGCTGTTTATCACAATCGTATTTTTTCCATTAATGTATTTTTGATATAATGCTAGGCAGGTGACCAATGTACAACTGAAGGGAATTCGGTTTGCAAGACAACTGCACAATCACATAAAAGTGACACCGAACGATCATCGATGGTTCTATAATTTGGAAAATAACACTATACAGTCACGGTTAAGTCAAATCAATGTTTTGCACTTTTCTGATTACTGTGGTATTGCAATAGGCTGAATATTGAGGGTCAAAGTCTACCACTAACCACAAGTGACGGTAAGCAGTTCACAGTGTAATTACATCGCATCCCCACAGACAAGCATTCGAGTAGGGCAAACTTTCCTTGTGAAAGGCTGCTTTGTTTGGATTCAAAGGGGGATGCGAAAGTATCCGTAATTTTTTTTTCAATGTCTAACATAGTACAAGTCAGCACATACAGACAAAAGAGAGAACAAAACCAATACACGAGTGATAACACGAGCACTGGGAGAGAGTAGAGTCGAATTAAAGTTTTAGAACATCATGACACAACATTCTGAATATTTAGGGAGATGGCTTATTGTTTGCCATTCTTGAATATTTTAATAGTTTAACGAATGCCTTTTCCATGTTAGTGTGACTGACCTTTAGGCCTTGTCAACAACTTCAAAACCAAGGACTATCTGGAAGAGCCCTGTCCTCGATGGGCACGGGAAGTCACAAGTACACACACGGTAAAGGAAACGGGTAGCAATGAGCGTTAGACACAGAACTGGCAACCTGACAGAATCACTTGGGCACAGTGAATCAGGCCACATGTGCAGGGGCTAACGTTTACTTGCAGGAATACTGGGATCAAGGGTTCGGAGGAAGCCCAGCGCTGGCGACCCTGCTAGTCCTTTCACCTGTGACCGAATCATCAGGTGATCTGATCCCAGTGCCAGGGAGGCGCCGTTATACAGCGTGTGCACTCTGTTTACATTGCACTTACTGCAGAAGTAGCGCTCGGAATTCCCTACCACCAACCACCTCATCTCCGTTGGCGCCAAATCAGTTGCACAGATCCCTTGGCGCGCTTCCTTACCAAGTCGGCGGCTATATGCCTCGGTCGATCCCCTTTGTAGGAAGCGCCTGGCAGCATCCGACTGGGATCCACCCGTACAGGGCCTCAGACCACAGCGTGGGGGCTCCGAGGACAGCCAGCATGCCCCTTCCAAGTCACGCCCAGCCCTTCGCTCAAAGGAGGCCGCATACAGCGCCCGGCACTCATCTTCACAGCCGAGTAGCATCTGCTAGTGCCTGCGCGGCCTCGATCAGCATAGCGAGCAGTGCTCCGGGAAGCCTCGGCCCACATTGTCCCAAGTCCGCGCTGGTAAATGTGGCGATTGCTCACCCCCTGATACGGCGGCCTGCGTACCGGTGACCGCCTCAGCCCCAGAAGAGGCACACAAGGGCCTGATTATGTTGTTAGCACTGCTGCGCCCACGCTCCGCCGCTTCCCCTTCCTCCCGCTATGTCGGGAGCCTCCTGCTCAGCTCTGAGTCCTCATGACTAACCCAGCCTCGCAGTGAACCCGTAGCATGGCTGGGAACTCCTGAATCTGGGCCATGCCAACGCTAGCGACCCCGTAGAGACTCTGAACAAAACACCGGAATATCTCCTATTTCTGTTCACTGGCAAACAAGTGTAACAAAGAGAACCGTTTAGAGACGCCCATGCATTGGAGTATCATTTTACTACAAAAACTTATGTTATAGCAGGCAAACAAATGGCCGCATTGTCCCCGCTACTTTCAAAGTGAAAGCGCGCATAGCGCGCTCAATGTAAGCAAACCACGTCGTAGGAGAAACTTCAATTGAGGAAAGAAAAATATTTTCCTTGCATCCGAAGGAGACCTAGGAATGTGACCTTTTGGCACGCATGCGTACGATGTAATTAGCGACCGGGCATCGCACGCATGTAAAATTTAAATGACTGCGCATGCTTCTGCACAGACACTCTGCCATCCTGTGTCAGCACAAACTACTTTAAAAACAAGCCTTTGCAATGCAATAGGACTCGCATTTACGCGTGACCTGTTGCATTTGAAACGGGAGTGCGGGCAGGAAAAAGGCACGAACAGGAGTGCGGGGTGGGGGTGGTGGTGGGTCGAGAAATCACGGACTGCGGGAGGGGACGGGGAGGCACGGGAACAAAATAGTGTTGACAGTAAAGGGGTCAGTAACCATGGAAGGACACAAATGACGACATGGCCGTCAGGAGGAGGGACTAACAAGCCTAAAGCCAATGGGAAGGCAGCATTTAGGACATAAGCCAATACAAAAGATGGGCAGAGAGTGGACGGAGCTTACACGGAGCTTCCACGCCATACTCAATACTGCATGCCTCGCAAAGCGAGAAGCGCATGCGCTGCAACGCTAGGCGAGTCCTAAAAAACTGACTATTCACTGTAGTCCTTCGTCTGTGTTGACGAATGGTTCACTGTTGGCACTCGCTGCTGTGGAACTTCACAATGGGAAGAACTGAGAAGGGAACACTTCAACAAAACGTAACGGAAGACCTTCGTATGCTGTTTCCTGTCGGTGGGATTTAGTAGTTGCACAATGCTTGTGCATCATCCAGGACATGTGGGATTGGGAAGTAATCCGCAGCATTAGAACGCCATACGCAGGTAATCACAGAGCAACTTTTTAGTATCGGTATTAAGTGAGGCATATTATTTTTAACGACATCAAGGAGTCAGTAGCAGTATCCTGTGATCTGGAAAATCTATGAATTCTGTTTACCTCTAAGTAAAAAGATTCTCTCTTGTACGCTATTTCTGCATTTGGAATAAGTGAAAGCACCCCACCAGCCCCACAAGGGGCAAACTCTAGGGGTGGACCATGGTTGAGCAAGACACACTGCCCGCTCACGGAACTCTGCAGAATTGGTGGGGTTGTTCGGTAACTCCGCTGAATTCCCCGGAGTGAAACCCCGCGAGCTACGCCCAGGCTTAGTAGTAACATTAGAAAATTTAGCTTCTAAAGTTAAATTTTTAACATTGTTGACACTTTCATTGGTAAAATGCTGACAGACATCAGGCACGCAATTCACTCTAATTGCTTTGGAGGCGGAACTCCTGCATACCTTCATAAAATGACCTATCTTCCTACATTTATTGCACCTTTTTCCCATAGCAGGACAACTTGTATTGTTACCTAGGTGGGTATAAGAGCCACATCTGTAACAAGCATTAGGTTTGTTAACCATATTACTTCTAATATTCTTTACTGCATTCACTTCTGTACTGTTTGCATTGTTTGCAATACTAGATGCAGGGGATGCATGAGTTAAAGCTTTAACGGAGAAAACAGTGCGTTCTATGCCTTGAGCAATGTTAACAGTTTGTTCCAGAGTAGGGTTAGTGCAACATAGAAGGTGCTCCTGTACTTTTTTTGAATGGCAATTAAGTACAATTTGATCCCCTAAGTACTGGTCACTAGCGCTCTCAAAACAACAAGTACTGGCTAAAATACGCAGATTCGCCACATATTGTTCAATGCTCTCTTCAGACGATTGTTTCCTGGAATAACATTTTTAGTCTTTTCTCAGCTTCCACAAAAACATCCCTGGCATCACCAGCAGCCTCTCCCGCAGTAGCAGGAATCACAGGTAGATTGTCAAAGACTTTTTGCCCTTTCGGTCCCCAAACAACCGTATAACATGGCTTGTTTCCTTGCTGAACTGTATTCCGCACCATCAATAGCCACTAAGTAGTTTTAAACACTTTGAACCAATGTTTACATTCAAATTTGCGATTCCCAGGACTGTCTAGAAATTTTGGAGGTTGTTGGTGCGATCTACTTCCTCCAGACATTAGTGAGAAGTCAATGGAAAATTAATGAGCACAGGCGACTGAAAATTCTTGAGTAAAGTTGTGTGTCCAAGCATGCACACACTAAGGGGTATATTCACAAGAACGTGTGATAACTACCGCAAGAGTAGCGTAACGCAACTTTCAACATCGCAGCCTAGCACGGGAAAATAACCCCGTGTCAACGTGGAATTCACAACAAGGCGGTAGCATGCGATAGTCACCAGATAACGCGTCAAATGACATCGTGAAAATTAACGCCACGCCGGAAAAATGTGAAACGCGAGAAATCATGCGATGAGGACAATCCCGGTACAGAAATCAGCGAACACCAGCCACAGGCCTGTAAATCCCACGCGTCCGGCGGGAAAAAGCACCATAAAAGAAAGAAAAAAAAGCCCAAAAACAATCCAAACTGCATAGCAACATGGATGCACCCGGACCGAGTGCAGAGGACAAGGCGAACACCACAAGCCCTATGGAGGACCATCCAGGAACCCCGCTTTCGCAGAAGGGCAAGGACAAGAGGAAGAGGAAGACCGGGTACAGTCCGCAGGAAGACCAGATCATCGTCACGGGGGTGACCGAACACCATCAACAACTGTTCGGCACCTCCACTGCGGCACTGGCAACCCAAACCGAAATATGGTAGACCATCGTCACCAACGTCAATGCAGTCGGAGTGTCCAGGAGGTCACTGGAGGAGGTCAAGAGGCGCTGGCATGATATGAAAAGTCAGACCAAACATAAGCTCGCCGCCAACAGGGAGGCAGCAACGGCGACTGGAGGTGGGAGTCCTGCGACACAGGAGGAGCTGGATGAGCTGGAGCTAATGGTGGCCACAGTCAGCAGTGAGGAGACGGTGGCAGGATTGGGTGGCCTGGACACAGCACGATACGACCTGACCCAACAGGGTGAGTAACCACTAGGGACGGGGGGAACGGGGGGAGATGGGCACAATGGCACACATGCACAATTACGCGCAGCACACAGCACACCCACAATGACCGTGGAACATGTCCCTGATTGCCTTGGCACACTGCAGCACACATAGAAACGCCAAGTAGGCCCCCATCCACAATGTGCACAGGGGGGCCCCACCCTATCACCAATATCACAACCGACCCGTGCATATGTGCTGAATCCAGCAAAGCAGCGGCTCCGTGACCCACACTGACTATGCAAGTAACACTGCATGTCCAATAGCATGGCAGCTGCCCCAAAAAAAAGACATGGCCCACGAAGCGACATGGAAGTAGCCAAGTGCGGATCACATCCGTAAAGGAGCAGGTCACACTCCGACGTGTCCACGTGCACCCACAACCCATGCCTTACAATACGCACAGCAGAGGAACAATGCACCAGGCCACAAAAACAGTCCGCGAGCACACATGACCCAAGTCAAAAGCAAATCAGGCCCCGAAAAGCACACAATTCAAAGGCACCCCGCCTCAAAGGGAGAAGGCTACACGAAATCAGAGCTACAGGGGCAACTCCCCCACAATGCAGCACACACACATAGCAATCACAGAACATCAGCAATGAAGGCAATGTGGTACATAGTGCAACACCACAGGACAGAGCTCACTACAGGTTCCGCTCGTGCGTAGTAACTGTCCACTCACATCTGGCATTGCCTGACACTGTGTGATGATAATGTACGGGTACTACCACACATTCGTCATGTAGTCGAAAAACACACTGACTGCCATCAAATAGCCAGCTCCCCCAAACAGTCACAATGTACATTGGCATGCAGTCTGAATGTAAACATCCGCAAATCATCACCATACATGTAAAACTCTGTTAACCTGCATCTCCCCTTTACATTGCAGAGGGACAAACAACACCCCCTGCAGAGCACACCACTCATCCCACCATTGATGATGAAGAGGACAACCTGCACATATGTCAAGACACCCTCCAACAGATGCTGGGCAGCCTCTGCACCCCACCCCCAGGAGCAGGCCAGGCCAGCTGCCTCGAGGTGACCCCACCACCTGCACAGACCACACAGCAGGAAACACACACCACCACGGCTGTCTCCCCGGACCCCCCGACCAATACATGGAATTCCAACGGCATGTGTTGGGTTGCCAGGTGGAGTTGGCTCATCAGCTGCGGGTGGGTTTCGAGCTCATGGCAGCCAAACTCGATGCCATACGTGGGTGTCTGAGTCCCATCAGGGACCACGTACAGTCCCTATCGGACACCCCCTGTACGCACCATGCTCCGCCACAGACCTTGGCTACCCTCGCTGGTGCCATGAGTCTAATACAAGAACTGTCTGGTCAGACAGGCACCAGCCATGACAGCACAGAGTTGGCACAGATGCGGAGGGCAATGGGGACCATGGAGCAGATGCAGGCTGGAAGTATGTCTGCCATGGCTGGACACCAGCGAGTAGTGGCTGGGAACAGCAACGCCCTGCAGTACTCCAACTTGCCATTGCTGCCACTGAGCCGTTCCCAGATGACTGCAGCGTGAACATCGACACACACAGCTCCGACCCCTGATGTGTCTGTGGCACACTGTGATGCTGCCCCATCATCTACGCAGTGTGATGTGTCAGGGGCACACAGCGATGCAGCCATCACCCCGCCACACACACCGGACACAGAACCCGTATCAGGGGAGTGAGATGGGGATGGGAACTACTGTGTGAGGAAGGAGGCAGTAGCATCCATCACCGCCATATGGCCTGTCCCTGCCTGGTCATGACCTATGCATCATGCCCTGGGAAATACCTCCTACTGACCTCTGGAACACCCTGCGACATTCACCCGGACCCCGACACGGACTGCCATTTCTTCACCGCTGGCCAATCACACAGCAATCCTGCTGCGGACTGCACTCTCCCTCTTCCCAATCACTGTGCAATCCCCAAAGGACTCTGGTTGGCCCAGCACTGGGCTTCCATGTGATGTGGGCTTGGATGGCCAGGTACAGCTCCAGCTCCGTCAATCACCTGAATGTGAATAAAACATTCTAAATCACACAGATGTGTCATCACTATGTTCACTCACGTATGGAAGTATGGCTGGATGTGGGGACAATGATTGCACATGAAGGTACACCCTGGTAACTGACATCTATGCGCATGTCTATCCCTGAGACACATGGCCAATTGGATGACTGTGAAGGTGAGTACTAGCTGTGTCCCCATTGCACATCAACAGCAATCTCACAACACCCCAACGTAGGCACACGTCCATGTGTTGAATAGGGCCTTGTGTAGGAGTGACCAAAACGGTGGCAGGCCAGGAGTGGTATCCCACACCACGTGTGACAGCAGAACTTCACGTCGTATACCGACTTACACACATCTGTGTGGACACATTCTGTTGTGATGTATGACATTGCTCCACATGGTCAGAGGTTGGACACCATACACACATAGCTGGAGTCATGTAAGTGCACATGTCGTCCAGCACCTATCCAAAAACAATGTCTGGCTCACAGAGGTGGAGCTTGCCAAAGGGACACACCCCCATTGCACATGCGTCAGTCAGTTCCTCCCTGTGTTGGGACGATGCTCATTGTGGCACACGAGTGGACAATCTAAACAACACACCTCACAGTTAGACACCAGTGGAGTAGCATAGGCTTTATTGGCCTGTGCGTGTCAGTACGGACGAGGCAACGGCCACAACAGGCAGGGACATGCTTAAGACACTTACACGCAGCATGGGTACATGTCTAGGTACAGATAATGTTGGGGCTGAAATGGACAACATTCATCACGGATGGCAACGCTCACAGCCCACCTTGCCTTGCTTGATGAGTCATGTGTTGTTTGGCGTCTGCACATTGCCCCGTGTGAGGGGGCACGACTCACTGCACGTGGGGTCTGCATGGTGCACTGCCTCTGGGTTGCGCCGATTGTCTGCTCTGCCGACAGTGAACAGGTGTGAGGGTCCGACAGGTCCACATGTCGTGCTACATTGCCATGTGTGTCCTCTCACCCAACAGTGTGTCCAAATTGGCAACGTTGCCAGACGACGCTGTGTTGCTCCGACCATGGACCTGCGTCACCCTGCACAGGTGTGTGTACACACGCGTTATTCCACGGACATGCATCCAGAGCCCGACCGAAGGCAGACGTGTCCTCTGTTGTCGTGGGATATGTGAGCAATCCCCACGATGTAACAAGTTGTTGGGCCATGTGCTGTGGCTGGCAATCGGATGTGGCTGCAGGAACGTAGTTACTCGTCCATGAATGCCCGTGCAGCTTCATGTGCAATGTGTTCCAATAGTACGTCGTTGTCGTGTTCAAGGAACACCAGGGTGAGCCAATCCATTAGGTGGTCTGGGCAGGTGTGCTCAGCCCACGCCGTCTCACCGATCCGCAACACAGCCCAATAGGGGAGCGCCTCGATGTGGTCACTGCACACGAGAAATTGTGCAATCTCCCATGCACAACTACCAATACATACGCAGTATGTCAAGGCATCCCATGCACGGCTGTCTCGGTTACACTCCTGTTCGTGACCCAACAGGGGGCGCAGATACAAGTCAAAGTCCAATTCATCAACAGTTGTGTTGGATAGGCAGACATCCATGGGACACTCGAATGTGCATGTTCGGCAGTGGAACCAGGGCTGGATGCAGGTAACGTGGGCAATGCGGAAGCTGAGCCTGTAACTGATCCGCAGCACTGCCAGTGGCAGTGCGCCCAGTAAATGCAGCATACGTGCACGGTACTGTTCCACGTGACGGCGGTTGCGCATGTGCCCGGTATGGCCTGCCATTGCGTGGTGCGTCTCGTGAACAGGCACTCTTCTGGACTGCTGAAGTTGTGTGGAGGATATGCCACAGCTCTGTGCAATGATTCGAATGTGTGTGCAACGTTGTGGGTAATGGGTTGCTGTTTCCGTGAGTGTCAAGGGCATCCCATGCGGGGGTACCACAGGCATGGGCTTTTGTGTTTGGGCTGTGGATGAGTGGATGGTTCATTTGCGGAATGCGTGGTGTGGGAGTCGTCCCCATCTGCCATTGCATCTCTATCAGGGTGTTCCAGGCATGTTCTGGACCAAGGTCAGGGGTGCAGGTGTCCTCCCGCTTTCTGCATTGGGACAATGGTGCTTTCATCACTGATGTTTGTCTGACTCCTACTTGCGTTTTCAGAATGTGATGTGGCTTTGGCGCTGAGATTGGGACACGGCCTTGGGCTCATGGTGTACGGATGGCGATGCACACACACATGTTGGCATGTGGAGCCAGGTGCCCAAGCGGCCTTGCGCTGCTTGTGCTATCTCTTTCCGTCTCTCTCCCTCGCTCTCTCCCTCTTTTTCCTTTGTTGGGCGCATGGCACATCTTCTTCTCTTGGATTTGGTCTTCCAGGCTGTGTGCTACAGATTGTCCAGTGGGGAGCAGCTAGGACTCATCCTAAGGGTTGTTTCTGCTTTTGTTTGTATGGTGTTTTGTGTTGGTGACTGCATTGCTGTATGACTGATTCTCCATTTTCTGGCCACGCATGTATGCTTATTTTCCGGCTTGTGCGACATCAGGCAAAATGTTTGTTTTGGGATTCGTGGTGTTGGTGTGCAATTTCTCAGTCCGGGGTTGGGGGTGGTCCGGGGGGGGGGTTGTTCCGGGTGTGGGTTGGGGTCCTGGGGTGGTGGCGGTGGGTGTTGTGGCCCTCTTGGGTGTCCGGGCCCCATGATGAGTGGCTCCATGCCATCTGTAGCCCTTCGGATGTGGCCCTGGGCTGTGCTCCCTTTTGTTGTGCTGGCTGCCGTCCGACTTTACACCAGGTCAGAGCAGGTGTAGATTTCCTGGTGCTAACGCGCCTTATCGCCTGTTTTGTGTTTTTATCGCCGATGTGGCTGGTCGTTGAGAATGTTGAGGTGTGATGTTGTCTCGACTTTTGTCACGGGTATGCCTACTCTGCATCTCATTAGCGATATTTGTGGGGGTCCTCTGTGGCGATGTTTTTTGCAGCTGCTATCGCGGGTAAACTGGTGCTGTGGGCTGTTAACACCGGCTTGTGAATGGGGAGGTAAATTTATCACAACTTTGGCTGCAATAAAGTGCCGTTAATTCGGCGATGGCTCCTTGTGAATATGCCTCTAAGAATAGAGAAAAGGCGTGAAAATCACAATGCTCACACAGTCATACGTTATACATCTCCCACTGTGGCATCCGAAGGGTAAATGGTAAATACAAACGAGCAAACTTTTCTGGGTTATGATGTAGTGTCTGGCCATACCCTTTTCCCTGCCCACACTATTTTTCATGACCTCTACCATTTATCACACCTTCCTAATATTCCTTTTTGTTAAAATTGCATTCCAGCCCATTGATTGCACTTCATCCGGCCCTAGCTGGAGAGTACGGCCTTAGCCGGGGAGTACGGTCCGGGTGCAGAGATTCAGCCTCGACTGCGGATGTAAAGTTAGGAGTTATAAGTGCCTTCTGTGAATACCAGAAGTAGTAAGTTTTGGATTTTGTCTCAGATTAGTTCTGTGAATCGGCCCCATTGTACTTGCCAAGTTTGGGCTGACCCCTGAGAGGTACCGCATCAGGTTCATGGACAGCCAGAAACTGCCAAACCAGCCTTGGACTGATTTCTTAGACTACTCCAGCAAGGCTCTGAGTTGTTGAGTGAGGGGCATCAAAGCAAATGATTTTACTGTGCTGCACAATCAAATTTTAAGGGAGCACCTGCTTAGTACCTGTTTTACAGAGCTGCACCAGCACCTAGTTTATAGTACCTTCACTGACCCTAGAGGGCTTGGAAAGGAAGTGGACGTCTGGGTCAGCACCAGAGTGCCCAAAGAGGCACCTAGGGAGGTTCCCAGAATGGTGGTCAAGGTCCCCACCAGAAGAAAGAGGGGGGAAAGAAAAAGAAAAGCAAAGAGTTCTCTCAAGGCCCCCAACATAGAGGGTCATTACGATGACTGGCGGAAAAAACTCCGACCGCCATGGTTGCGGAAAATCACCGTCCGCAGGTACCGCGGAAACCCCGCCGACCCTATTATGATCAACCGCCAAAACAGTCCGTCCGCGGCGGTAGGAGGCATCGAAAAACCACCCGTAGAGGGCAGAGAAAGTGAAAATTCAACCGCGACGGTTGGTAACATAGCGGAAACACATCAACACGCCGCCAGACATGCGGAGTGACCGCCAATGATATTATGATATCCCCGATGTCACAGCGGTACGTTCCGCTGTTTCCGTCCGCCGCGCTCGCCAACAGTAACGAATGTGAGATACGGCGGAAGCCCTGCAGCACAGCCATCGCTGCGGATGCTCTGCAAAAAAAATGGCCAAGTAAAAAAAAAAAAAAAAGCCCAGCAAATGTACACAGGCAACTAGCCCTGCCCCCAAAATAACTAGAAACCTCCCAATGACACCCCCCCATGGCAAAATCAATTATACAAATCACAGGACAACCCACACAGCACACCTGACTGCATTACACCATCTTGACACACCCACATAGCTGAGCATAAAACCAGTCCCTTCCCTGTCCACAATCCTTTGCACTACTCCAGCCCTGAAGGAACCAAAGCCTGCAGCACATTGGATAGGCAAAACACCACACATCTCACCAGCACAACAACACACACACACACACCACCTACACCACCCTCACAACTGCACCCCAAAACATCAGCACAGCACACACCATGGGACCACAGAAAATGCCAAAATTCACTGACACTGAGTTGACAGTAATGGTAGATGAGATAATCAGAGTAGAACCACAACTCTTTGGCAGCATGGTCCAACAGACACCATTAGCCACAAGAAGAAACATGTGGGCAAGGATAGTGGGCAGGGTCAATGCAGTAGGGAATGTGCCCCGCAACAAGAATGAAATCATGAGGCGGTGGCATGACCTGAAGAATGTTGTCAAGAAGAGGAGGGCCAAGATTCGTGAGCTGGCTGATGCGACTAGTGGAGGCCCTCCCATCCCACCAAAACCGTTCACCGCGTGGGAGGAGAAGGTGCTTGCCATACTGCATCCAGAGAGTCTTGAAGGAATACCCGGGGGAGTGGAGGCCGGTAAGTTCCAACTAATGTATACCATGAAACTGCCATGTACTGTCTTGCACAACTACAAAGATACATCCCTGAGGCACAAGTACACACATCTGCACCCCAAAAACACACACAGGTCACACTAATTTTACATCCAACCCACCTCAAACATCACAAAGGTAGACAACATCTACTGTGTTGTATGTGTCCAGGCAAACAGCACTACAACTCCCACCAGGCCCCCTGTCCCACAGCTGAGCAGGGTGAACTACTCCCCACACCCACAACCATGTGGCAGTCATTGTGTGCTACACCCTCACCTAACAGGTAGGTAGCCATCTTTACAGGGAGGAGTGTTTGGAATAGGGAGGCCAGCACTACAACTCCCACCAGGCCCCCTGTCCCACAGCTGAGCAGGATGGACTACTCCCCACACCCACAACCATGTGGCAGCCATTGTGTGCTACACCCTCACCTAACAGGTAGGTAGCCATCTTTACAGGGAGGAATGTTTGGAATAGGGAGGCCAGCACTACAACTCCCACCAGGCCCCTTGTCCCACAGCTGAGCAGGATGGACTACTCCCCACACCCACAACCATTTGGCAGCCATTGTGTGCTACACCCTCACCTAACAGGTAGGTAGCACTCTTTACAGGGAGGAATGTTTGGAATAGGGAGGCCAGCACTACAACTCCCACCAGGCCCCCTGTCCCACAGCTGAGCAGGATGGACTACTCCCCACACCCACAACCATGTGGCAGTCATTGTGTGCTACACCCTCACCTAACAGGTAGGTAGACATCTTTACAGGGAGGAGTGTTTGGAATAGGGAGGCCAGCACTACAACTCCCACCAGGCCCCCGTCCCACAGCTGAGCAGGATGGACTACTCCCCACACCCACAACCATGTGGCAGCCATTGTGTGCTACACCCTCACCTAACAGGTAGGTAGCCATCTTTACAGGGAGGAGTGTTTGGAATAGGAAGGCCAGCACTACAACTACCACCAGGCCCCCTGTCCCACAGCTGAGCAGGATGGACTTCTCCCCACATGCACAACCATGTGGCAGCCATTGTGTGCTACACCCTCACCTAACAGGTAGGTAGCCCTCTTTACAGGGAGGAGTGTTTGGGGAATAGGGAGGCCAGCACTACAACTCCCACCAGGCCCCCTGTCCCCCAGCTGAGCAGGATGGACTTCTCCCCCCACCCACAACCAAGTGGCAGCCATTGTGTGCTACACCCTCACCTAACAGGTAGGTAGCCATCTTTACAGGGAGGAGTGTTTGGAATAGGGAGGACAGCACTACAACTCCCACCAGGCCCCCTTGTCCCATAGCTGAGCAGGATGGACTACTCCCCACACCCATGTGGCAGCCATTGTGTGCTACACCCTCACCTAACAGGTAGGTAGCCGTCTTTACAGGGAGGAGTGTTTGGAATAGGGAGGCCAGCACTACAACTCCCACCAGGCCCCCTGTCCCACAGCTGAGCAGGATGGACTACTCCCCACACCCACAACCATGTGGCAGCCATTGTGTGCTACACCCTCACCTAACAGGTAGGTAGCCATCTTTACAGGGAGGAGTGTTTGGAATAGGGAGGCCAGCACTACAACTCCCACCAGGCCCCCTGTCCCACAGCTGAGCAGGATGGACTACTCCCCACACCCACAACCATGTGGCAGCCATAGTGTGCTACACCCTCGCCTAACAGGTAGGTAGCCCTCTTTACAGGGAGGAGTGTTTGGAATAGAGAGGCCAGCACTACAACTCCCACCAGGCCCCCTGCCCACCAGCTGAGCAGGATGGACTTCTCTCCACACCCACAACCATGTGGCAGCCATTGTGTGCTACACCCTCACCTAACAGGTAGGTAGCCATCTTTACAGGGAGGAGTGTTTGGAATAGGGAGGCCAGCACTACAGCTCCCACCAGGCCCCCTTGTCCCACAGCTGAGCAGGATGGACTACTCCCCATACCCATGTGGCAGCCATTGTGTGCTACACCCTCACCTAACAGGTAGGTAGCCCTCTTTACAGGGAGGAGTGTTTGGAACAGGGAGGCCAGCACTACAACTCCCACCAGGCCCCCTGTCCCACAGCTGAGCAGGATGGACTACTCCCCACACTCATGTGGCAGCCATTGTGTGCTACACCCTCACCTAACAGGTAGGTAGCCCTCTTTACAGGGAGGAGTGTTTGGAATAGGGAGGCCAGCACTACAACTCCCATCAGGCCCCCTGTCCCACAGCTGAGCAGGATGGACTACTCCCCATACCCACAACCATGTGGCAGCCATTGTGTGCTACACCCTCACCTAACAGGTAGGTAGCCCTCTTTACAGGGAGGAATGTCTGGAATAGGGAGGCCAGCACTACAACTCCCACCAGGCCCCCTTGTCCCACATCTGAGCAGGATGGACTACTCCCCACACCCATGTGGCAGCCATTGTGTGCTACATCCTCACCTAACAGGTAGGTAGCCCTCTTTACAGGGAGGAGTGTTTGGAATAGGGAGGCCAGCACTACAACTCCCACCAGGCCCCCTGTCCCACAGCTAAGTAGGATGGACTACTCCCCACACCCACAACCATGTGGCAGTCATTGTGTGCTACACCCTCACCTAACAGGTAGGTAGACCTCTTTACAGGGAGGAGTGTTTGAAATAGGGAGGCCAGCACTACAACTCCCACCAGGCACACCCTGCCCCATCCCTCAGCAGGAAGGAGCACTCCCTCCCACCCAGAAGCATGTGGTAGAAAGTCCACCCAAAAGATGCCAACTGAACAGGTAAGCAGCCAGTGCATGCACCCCACCATTCCTCAACAAAAGCATTGAGCTAATGCCAACACAATGCCACACATCACAACAAAATACACCCCAATGACATACCAGTTGATAGAATGCAGACAGCGATGCGTATGTAACTGTGACAGAAACAGAACTGTGACTCAACTAAACCCATGTGTAAGCAAATAAGGGACCAAATATGCCCTGCACAGAATGCTATGTGCAAATTCCATGGGTGCTGAGCATGAAGGACCATAGTAACAATAAAAAGGCATGGTCTGTCCGGCAAATAAATACAAGCACAGAACATTACAAAGGTATGCATGAGATAACAATGTGACAATGTCTAGTACATGTGCATATGTAACATCTGTCAGGAAGAGTAATCATCCTCGATGCATCACATCAAGTTGCATGGCAGCCAGTTGTCAGATGACAACTCATCAGTTCCATACAAAGAGTGTCAATTTGGGCATGGCATCCAATGACTTGTCACACCATGGAACAAGATGTATGTACCTCCACATCATGATAGACGAACAACACTGTGCAGACATTCAACTCATGAAATACGTAACTGTGTGTTGCATAACATGTAAATAAGAGACATCAAACACAGCGAGCCATATGGCTGTAAGTCAATGACCATGTACCCTCTGTTCCACAGGTGACCAACAACTGACTGCAGAGGACAACAACCTCAACTTGCAGAGCCAGTCTCCACCCCCGGAACATGGACACTCGGATACGGAGTCCCTGGATTCTTTGGATGAGGAGCTCCAAGCCGGCCCCTCTGGTGTGCCAGGGCGCAACCGGTCACATGACCCCACTGTCCCCCCACCATCAGCAACAGCAACAACGTTTACCCCTGCTGGAACGACCTGTGCCGCCACCACCACCACCACTACCACCATTGCCTGCAACATTCGCCCAGCCACAGAGGATGCCCAGCCCACACCAACAACTGTGGAGGGCACGCGTGTGGCCAGGGTGGTGAGGCAACAGGTCAGTGATAGCAGGGCAGGTGGGAGGACAAGTGTGACTCCAACAACACCGGACACTGTGACCGAAGCCCTGGCTAACATCACCAGAGTTGTGGGTGCCTATGAACGCACCCAGGCACAAATGGGCCAGGCCCACGAAGATGCCCTGGAGCTCCAACGTCTGCTGAGGTCCATGGACAACCATATGGGACAAATCGTGGACCTCATGGCCCAGTTAGTGGCGGTACAGAGGGACAGGCTAGTGCCACAGACCCCACCTCCACCTCCCCCCATTGCCACGCAGGATGACAGTTCATCATCCACCCCTGCGGGCACGGAGAGGGGTGACTCCTCAGACCCCACTGGCCCAGTAGACGATGCTCCCACTGCCAAGAGAAGAAGGGGCCATTCAAAGAAGAACTTGGGACTCATCCGTGGCAAAGCACCGGCCAAATGCCAGTCAAAGAGCCAGCCATGATGTCAACACTCTTCACCCAACCATTGACTCTGTACACTGTCCTCACCTACAATGCCATGGTAATGGCATCCGTCTGTTGGACTGTGTCACCACAGCAATGTGGTGCCTACCCGATTGTCTCATCTAACATGACTGCCAACTCGATTCACCATTCACACTTATGTAAATATCCACTTCCCTCTCACAGATACCCATTGCAACTAAACTACAAAAACGCAAAAAGGTGGTTGAGTCTGCTCCATGTTTATCACAGTATGTGCAATGTTCACCATGGTTACAATGTCACAGGAGCATGGATCCTCTGTAGGCAAGGGGAGGCAGAAGGGACCTAGCAAAAGACAACAGAACAAAAGTCACTAGTCAGGTGGTGGCATCACAGCAATCACACAACACATGTCCTCACTGTACAACAATATGCACACATAACAATGTGCAACAGTACCAACAGAGACATCCTGTAGCAGTTCCTACATCCCCTGTACCTAACACATAGACAGCCAGCACTGAGTCAACAACAGGATGCACTCACAAAGATCACATAGACCTCCACCCAAACAACTACATCAACAGACAATGGACCAGTTGTACATCGTCACCCACCTTCAAGTGAAGTATCGGTTAATGAGCTGCTGACACTGGTCGACACCTTCCTCCTCACCACTATCCTCGTCACTGGACATTTGTGGGATCGCAGGGGGGGGCCCTGGCTGGTCATCATCGTCCTGGATCATGGGTATTCCTTTCCGTAAGGCCAAGTTGTGCAGCATGCAGCATGCTACCTCTATCTGACACACCTTCTTGGGTGAGTACATGAGTGCCCCTCCGGTCCGGTCCAGGCAGCGAAATCTCAATATTAGGAGACCAAAGGTTCGCTCCACCACCCGACGTGTTCTACCATGGGCATTGTTGTAGCGGACGTCAGACGGTGTCCTAGGATTGCGTAGTGGGTTCAGCAACCACGGTCTGTTGGAATATGCAGAGTCACCTAGGTGTGAAATAAACATAACGATTCAGTAATACAACTGTGGCAGAGGACAGCATGGCACACACAGCACACAACTTGACTCTGCCTACTCACCCACAATCCATGCCCGCTCCGGAAGTAGATTGGCCATCAGCTGGGGCACAATGCTGTTGTGCCTGATGTATGAATTATGTGCGGAGCCCAGAAACTTGGCACATACATGCGATATGATCATATCGGCCTGGCACACCACCTGCACATTGATGGAATGGGAATGTTTACGATTGCGATAGATGTGTTCCTGTGCCTGTGGTGGAAGCAGTCCAACATGTGTGCAGTCAATAGCACCTACAACATTCAAGATGTGGCCAAGGGCATAAAAATCCGCCTTTACATCCACCAAAGCCGCACGCCTTGGAAAACTGATGTATTGGTCCTTGTATCGCATCATGGCCAACAGGAAATCCCTTAGCACCATGCTGAAGGTGGGCTGAGATATCACCCCTGCAATGCCCACTGTCTCCTGGAATGACCCACTAGCCAGGAAATGCAGTGCCGCAATCAGCTTTGTTTCGGTTGTCAATGCTGTTGGGTATGTCCTGCCAGCCCGCAGGTGAGGATCCAACATGGCACACAGGTCTTGGATGTTCGTGCGGTCCAGACGGAATCTGTGTATCACGTCATCATCCTCAATGTTAGCCATCAGGGTGACAGGACGATACACATTGGGTCGCCTCCTAGGTGAGATGAAAGGGGACACGTCATTGCAACAGACCATGAGATGTGCACAACTCCGTAGCTTCTGATTCACACAGCGCAAACATTGACTGGCATCACAATGCACCATACAGTGC
Organism: Calotriton arnoldi; assembly: GCA_963921515.1. Taxonomy (NCBI): domain Eukaryota; kingdom Metazoa; phylum Chordata; class Amphibia; order Caudata; family Salamandridae; genus Calotriton; species Calotriton arnoldi. The sequence goes on along the minus strand of CAWUFW010009071.1, from coordinate 734,771 downwards.
AAGTCAATAGTCGTGACACATAGAGAATACATTGTACTACACTTCTTCAGTATTACCACAGTGAGAACAACATACATGGAAACTGTGTCTGTGAATGGTAATTGTCACATTTAGGAATCTGGTGCAAACAGCCTGGACAGTAAATGATACAGGACATGTGTGAAACAGAAACACTGCTGGCTTCCAAATGTCTGCTGTACCTGCCACACATTCTTGTGCAAACATGACATGGGACACATGAACCTCACAATTTGTCCACTTCTGAAGGACTCAGCATGGAATGTGAACCAATGCTAATCCACACAAGTCAAGAGACACTCACAGACATATTCACAAGCCTGTGCCAATATCCACAGTCATCAGTAGACATGCCATACATGCTGTTACATACAATTCAAAGTCAGTCAATGACTAATAATGAACAGCATATGCATATGCAGTCTTGACGTGAATAAAGACACAACAACACAACTGCACAATATCATCAGCAAGCACACAGATTGTCAATGTGGCACACAAAAAGTGGATAAGGTACGTGATCCAAAAGGACTGTAGACAAACGTCAATATGCACTAAAGTTGCACTATGACATGCAGTATGAAGCTAGCACTGCCCAGACACACAACTAAAGTAATACATTTGCCATGGAGCTAATACTCCAGCTGCTTGGACACACAACAGTGACACAGAAACAACCAACACCACCACCCGGACAAAGCCACACCACTACACCTAAAAGTCAGCGCATGAACATACTGAGTAAATACTGAAGACACAACAGCCTCATGCACATAACAACAGGGGATATCATTGTACGACACAGGTACAAAAGGACGACTATCTAAAGCATCCTGAGCCACATACCACACAGCCTGTCAAGAACAACAAAGCCGACTCTCCACATTCCTCTGCAGACAAAGATGCTGGCTGTGCATCACTTGTTGGCCTCTGGTACCATTAGAACAACAAAAGTCTGAGTTAGATGGGTGCCACAGCCAGCCCTATCAAGGTATATCTCACCTGTCTTGGATGCCATCATTAGCTTGAGTCAACAGCACCATCAGTTCACCCACACAGCGCAGGACCAGCTTGTGCCCCCGAAAGGCTACCACACCATAGCAGGCTTATCCAAACGTGTCAGTTTAATATCACTGCACACATGTCCTAATTGTGCACCCCGCAAATACTACACACACTTACTGCACATGAAAGCACACGCAATGCTGAACTGTCCAGGCCAATTGTGGGTCACCTTCTACTGGTCACAGATGCCATGTCAAACTTACCAGTCAGTGAGCACCAGCACCACATTTGGCTACAGTCCCTCAGCAAGCCAACGATCTTCATGTGGACAAGGTCAATGCACCTGTCCTTGGTGAGTACCAACATAACACACCACACACATAAAATCCAATATCAACATACTCACAGCTGTGGAATATACATGTGACAAATTCACATATGACCGGCAGACCAACATGAGCACATATCCTACACAATGACACAACTAATGCTGATGACATTTTGCATATATGGTGACAAAACATACCCAAATGCAAACAGACAGGTCAAATGATTAAGGAGGCACATATTTCAAAGTGTGCCGGTGACGTATGTTACAAGCTTCAGTGTGTATAGCACACACATGTCCATGTGGACATATACTCTTGGTTTTGCTACAGCGAACAATAACCTTACATGAATGCTGAAATAGGTGATAACAAACAGACTACAGTGTGACAAATGTGGTGAGTAATGGAGACAATGCTGAAATCTATGTACAATCATGTACTGTGTAGCGACATATTGTGTGAAATATGAATATGTGTGTACAAATTTGGCTCAGATACGAAATTTGGCTGGCAATGAGGTGAGAGACATGAACTTTGGGCAAAATGTTTGGGTCAGATATGATATTGTGTAGGAGTAATGTGCCCCATTAGTCCTTTCAGTGTTGCATTTGGTGTTAGATATGAAGTTTAGGCTCTCAGTACAAACTATAGCTCATTTCAATTGAATCAAGTTCCATGTTTAATTGAAAGTGACCACTGTTCGAAGTACAGATATGACCCATGACATTGACACTACACGATGTGTCCATTGCTGCATTGAACGTGCTCTAAGAACACCATCACGCCCATAGTCAACAATGTCATGCTGCACCCTCGCCGTAGCCACCGCCTGGCACCAGCGGTGTGTCACCGCCATGGCCCGAGACAGCATGGCAGGATTGCTAGGCATATACACATGGCTAATGGCGGATGGCATGCTCCGCCACCCAGATCCCGGTCACTCATGTCAATGCATGGCTCAGGAATAGCGGGAACTACTGCCTGGCACCAGCGGTGTGTCACCGCCATGGCCCGAGACAGCATGGCAGGATTGCTAGGCATATACACATGGCTAATGGCGGATGGCATGCTCCGCCACCCAGATCCCGGTCACTCATGGCAATGCATGGCTCAGGAATAGTGGGAACTACCGCCTGGTACCAGCGGTGTGTCACCGCCATGGCCCGAGACAGCATGGCAGGATTGCTAGGCATATACACATGGCTAATGGTGGATGGCATGCTCCGCCACCCAGATCCCGGTCACTCATGGCAATGCATGGCTCAGGAATAGCAGGAACTACCGCCTGGCACCAGCGGTGTGTCACCACCATGGAGCATGCCCATCCAGCCAATGGGAAGCGCAATCGCGGTTGCCTGATGCAACTTTGAAAATCGCGGTAGGCGTGCTCCACCACCGAGGGGCCGGTCATTGGCTGCACTCGTAAGATGCACCACCGCGGTACCGCACGCCTGTCCCCTGCGGTGTGTCACCGCCATGGACCATGCCCTTCCAGCCAATGGGAAGCTCAATCGCGGTTGCCTGATGCAACTTTGAAAATCGCGGTAGGCGTGCTCCGCCACTGCGGAGTCGGTCATTGGATGTATTTGAATGAGGCAGACCTGGAACACCAATTGCAGCAGCTTAGAACCACAGAAACGAGCCCTGGGGGCTATATATGTGTGTGAGGGAGCCACACATTGCCACAGCTCACTGAGCCTGCTGCTGCCTCCAGGGACTGCTGCCTGAGACCCCTCACCTGCTGCTGCCTCCAGGGACTGCTGCCTGAGACCCCTCACCTGCTGCTGCCTCCAGGGGCTGCTGACTGAGACCCCTCACCTGCTGCTGCCTCCAGGGACTGCTGACTGAGACCCCTCACCACCAACAGCCGCTGCTGCTGTCTCCTGCCCACAGTGATGGCGAGGACTGAGAAGATCCGTGCCACTCCCTTCACCACCGAGGAACTGGAGCTCCTGGTGGACGAGGTGCTCAACCAGTATCCAAGGCTCTTTGGTGGGCCTAATGTTGTGGTGAGTAACTCAGAGTGTGAGTGAGTGTGCAGGGTGGGGGACACATGAAGTTGATCTGCTGCACTATGTGCGTGGGAGTGTGAGGGTGGGTCATGCACTGCCTAGCATGCTGTTTCCAGGGGGAAGGTGTGTTTGGCCTATTCAACAAGTTTCCCTGCCTGCACATCCAGATCAGAGGGAAGTATGATGTCTAGTCAGACATACAGTGAGGCTGCACCTTTTCTTTTCACGAGTCAGGATAGTGATTGCCAGTCTGCATGTCTGTATGTGTCCCTGATGTCCTTCACAGGCCCATCTGTGGCCTTAGCTAGTGTTGCTGTCCAGAGGGTAGTGAGGCCATTGTTTACACCTCTATATGTGCCTCCTCTCTAGTTCAGCGCAATACTCAGGACCTGAATCCCCCAGGGTGACACTCTTGTTGGTCATTCACCTATGACACGGTACATTCAAACATTATTGTGCCCGGACTCTTCCGTCCCCACCAGCATGTGCACATACTCGCATGTGTTGGCACTGTTTGTGTTTCCAAATCGTCACTCCATGTAAGGGATGAGCTGCCCCACGTTGGACCTCTGTGTGACCCCAAATGGCCTGCACATTCACTGCCCAATCTGACAGTGACACAACACTGAATGTACAGAGTGTCACATATGTGCTTTTCCTCTTGAGTCTCCATCAATGAGCCATTACAGAGATGTAGATTGCACACAACAGGGCTTGTGATGAGGGTCTGCGTTCGTGAGGTCATGTCCCTCAATGTGACATCAATGACACAGTGTGGCCGTTGCAGGGCAAGTGCTTTGTGGGCTGCGCAGTGTTGGGCACAGTGAGTATTCCCAGTCACATATGTAGTGATGTCATGCATGTCTTGTTATTCCCAGAATATTGCATTAGATGTGGTCAGCATACACATTTAGCTCTCTGCTGGCATCCTGCATTGCCAGGAGATGGGCATGTACTGTGTCCATCCTCATACCTGCATGCATTAATGTGTGTTTCACACATGATGATGTTTGCAATTAGCAGATGTATTGTCGCCGCTGACGTAATGGCAGAATTTGGGATGAGTCAGTGTCATGGTCCTGCACTGGGGAATGGTGGTTGGTTACACTGAATGTTGCCCCCTCTTGTCTCCCATGTCTACAGCTAAAAGTAAACCAGCGCAAGGCCGTGTGGAGGGCCATTGCATCAAAGATGCGTGCACTGGGTGTCTCCAAACGACGGCGCTCCCACTGTCACAAGAGGTGGGATGACATCGCACGGCTAAGCAGGAACGTGGCAGAGATGACACTGGGGCTGATCCCTCGATCCGGCAGGTTGGCGCGGCGCAGCATGACACCACTAATGGCACGCATTTTAGCAGTGACGCAGCCTGACCTGGATGCACGTCTGAAGGTGCATCAGCAGCAAGCTGGTGGTGAGTATTCTGTGAGTGTGACTCTGGTTGTTGTTTGCCAGCATGTGCTCCAGGCCTGGGCCGGTGCAGGGCTGTGATGTTGCTAGTGTGATGCAATGGTGTGTAAGTGGCCGCGGTGTGGGGTGCAGTTGTCATGCATTCCCCCTACATGTTCCTTCCCATGTCATTGGTGTAATGGGCCTTGACTTCACATTTGTAGTTTTGGGCTTCTGGTACCATCTTCATTGGTGTCGTCACGGACATCACATGTCAGGGTCCAGCAGAGTGCATGATCTGAGTGTGGCATCATCAATGTGTGCATTGCCTGACATCAGATTAGTGCTGGCTAAACATCTGACACCGATGTGCAACTGTAGTTGTGCCCCAACATACGACATGGTGGATGGCATGTGCCCATGGACATTGTGTGTGGTTATGTTGGGGTCTGTGTTGGTGACTTCTGCTGGATCATGTTGTGACGTTGGCAACATGTTGTGAGTAGGATCTTTGAACCCTTCAGGGCCCTAGGTGTGCACAGAGGGATATGTGTGTGTTGTTAGACGTAGCCACCAATAGGCTAAATGGCTGTGTGTCCATCACATGGGTGGATTCTGTACAATTTTGCATCATTCCACGGTAATTTAGATGTTTGTATTGAGGTTGCACAATGTTACTGCCCATGGTGTTGTCCAACATGGATCATTGTCCATCATTAGTGATGCTTCACTTGCAGATATTTGTTGACTTGATGTAGATGTACTTATCCTCTCTCTCTCTCTCATGCAGCATCTCACATGGGAACGGAAGGACACGGGACGGACACCAGTGGTGAGGCATCAGGCACAGGTGATGCTCACCTGCATAGTGACACAGATGTCACCAGCGCATCAGAGGGGGACCGTAGTCATCTAGAGGAGTCCCTGCCAGAAACGCAGACCTCTACGTCATCTGACGACGGCGGTGATGCATCTATGGTTTTGTCCGAAGGAAACGGGGAGTCTGCCTCCTCGTCCACCACACAGCGTTCAGTGCCCACCCTCCCTGCTACTCCCACTTTTGCTGCCCATGTTCGCACCACGAGGAAGGGAAGAGTGTCCTTCATCCCAGGCACCACTGCCCCTGCCCCTGTCCCCCCTGCTGCCATCAGTGCAGAGTCTGTGGACCTTTTGCGCCAGCTGTGTGTGGGTCAGACAGCTCTCCTCAATGCCTTCCTGGACCATGACAAAAAATTGGCACAGGTGGTGGCTTTCATGGAGGGCGTGCATTCCGACGTGGGTGGGCTACACCGGACTGTACAGTCTCTGGCCTCTGCAGTGACAGCAGCCATTCAACTTGCCCAATCCCATGGTCCAGCTCCAGTCCCTAGGCCCACCACCCTGACAGTGGACACATTTGATGATGGTGAGCACACACCCCAGAAGTCAAGGGACAGATACGTCACGCGCAGCACACAGCAGCAGCAGCCCAAGCAGTCCAGGCCGCAGACACCATCCCCACATAAAGGTAAAGCCACATCAGAGCGCAGGGGCAAAAGCCCTTCAGGCCACATCCAGGGCAAGGATGGGAAAAGCAGGCCTCTGGCTCACATGCCTCAGAGGCATCACCAGCCAAGGACTCACCTGTCCCAAAAGTGTCGAGCAGAGACAGGCACACAGTTTCCGTGCCCAGTGACAAACAGGTGCCTGCTAAGGGTACACGTAAGAAGGGCTCCAAGGCTAGTTCACCAACAACATCTACTCCCATCCAGAGCCCTGTGAAGCAGGGTAAGGAGGCCACTGTAGGGGGGACACCTGGTAAACAGGTGATGCAGGGGCAGAAGCAATCCGGGGGCAAGCGTCCCAAAGGATCAAGCACGTCCCCAGAGAGGGGACCAGCATCTGCAGCTGATCCAGCTTTTGTGACCAGTGTGCCTGTTGTATACACCCCACTTGGCCTTAATCCCAGGACAGGGAGGCCATATCAAATCCCTAAGAAGCGGAGGGGACCCCCTCAAACTTCACCAACACACACTGGTTCTCGTGCAGGCATGAGTCCACCCCCACGTGCCACCACCCCACCTGGACCTAGCAGCCCTGAGGCTTCAAAAAGCAAAGCTGGCTCTACCACACTTGGACCTGGCGGCCCTCAGGCTTCCCAGAACACTGATGGCTCTACCCCAGCTGGGCCTCTCTATCCCCGAGCCAGTACCCCAACTGGCCCCGACAGACAGCCACCTCCCAGTCATACTGCCAGCCAAGTCTGAGTAATAGTCCCACTCACACACATGTGTATCCCACAGTGGTGCCATGGACTGCCCATTTTTGACACCCTGAGTGTGTTGCTGACCATGGCAGAGTACTGTACCACACATTTACAGTGCTGGATCTCATGTACCTCACCTGTCCTGTGTCCTGGCCACTGGCCTTGCTGTTCACTGCTGTTTGCCCCTTGCCTGTGCAGGATCTCATGTACCTCACCTGCACTTTGGACTGGCCACTGGCCTTGCTGTTCACTGCTGTTTGCCCCTTGCCCGTGCAGGATCTCATGTACCTCACCTGCACTGTGTCCTGGCCACTGGCCTTGCTGTTCACTGCTGTTTGCCCCTTGCCTGTGCAGCTTCTCATGTACCTCACCTGCACTGTGTCCTGGCCACTGGCCTTGCTGTTCACTGCTGTTTGCCCCTTGCCTGTGCAGGATCTCATGTACCTCACCTGCACTTTGGACTGGCCACTGGCCTTGCTGTTCACTGCTGTTTGCCCCTTGCCCGTGCAGGATCTCATGTACCTCACCTGCACTGTCTCCTGGCCACTGGCCTTGCTGTTCACTGCTGTTTGCCCCTGGCCTGTGCAGCTTCTCATGTACCTCACCTGCACTGTGTCCTGGCCACTGGCCTTGCTGTTCACTGCTGTTTGCCCCTTGCCTGTGCAGGATCTCATGTACCTCACCTGCACTTTGGACTGGCCACTGGCCTTGCTGTTCACTGCTGTTTGCCCCTTGCCCGTGCAGGATCTCATGTACCTCACCTGCACTGTGTCCTGGCCACTGGCCTTCCTGTTCACTGCTGTTTGCCCCTGGCCTGTGCAGCTTCTCATGTACCTCACCTACACTGTGTCCTGGCCACTGGCCTTGCTGTTCACTGCTGTTTGCCCCTTGCCTGTGCAGGATCTCATGTACCTCACCTGCACTTTGGACTGGCCACTGGCCTTGCTGTTCACTGCTGTTTGCCCCTTGCCGTGCAGGATCTCATGTACCTCACCTGCACTGTGTCCTGGCCACTGGCCTTGCTGTTCACTGCTGTTTGCCCCTGGCCTGTGCAGCTTCTCATGTACCTCACCTGCACTGTGTCCTGGCCACTGGCCTTGTTGTTCACTGCTGTTTGCCCCTTGCCTGTGCAGGATCTCATGTACCTCACCTGCACTTTGGAATGGCCACTGGCCTTGCTGTTCACTGCTGTTTGCCCCTTGCCCGTGCAGAATCTCATGTACCTCACCTGCACTTTGGACTGGCCACTGGCCTTGTTTTCACTGCTGTTTGCCCCTTGCCTGTGCAGCTTCTCATGTACCTCACCTGCACTGTGTCCTGGCCACTGGCCTTGCTGTTCACTGCTGTTTGCCCCTTGCCTGTGCAGGGTCTCATGTACCTCACCTGTACTTTGGACTGGCCACTGGCCTTGCTGTTCACTGCTGTTTGCCCCTTGCCCGTGCAGGATCTCATGTACCTCACCTGCACTCTGTCCTGGCCACTGGCCTTGCTGTTCACTGCCGTTTGCCCCTGGCCTGTGCAGCTTCTCATGTACCTCACCTGCACTGTGTCCTGGCCACTGGCCTTGCTGTTCACTGCTGTTTGCCACTTGCCTGTGCAGGATCTCATGTACCTCACCTGCACTTTGGACTGGCCACTGGCCTTGCTGTTCACTGCTGTTTGCCCCTTGACCGTGCAGGATCTCATGTACCTCACCTGCACTGTGTCCTGGCCACTGGCCTTGCTGTTCACTGCTGTTTGCCCCTGGCCTGTGTGTGAGAAGTTGGCCTGGTATATGCTGTCCACTAATTATAGTGGGCACCTTGAACCAGTCCAAACAACTCCTTATTGGAGATAGGTTAAAGACAACCTTTATTGAAAGCTATATTTAAAATATATGTATTTAGTCTTAAACACACCCCTCTAGTCTCTTTATGAGGCTAGAGTTTGAAGTACATAAGTTACAAGTCGAATATCAACAGTAATAGCACAAATACACGTTTGAGCCCTAGGGGCGTACCAAACCATATACCAATAAAGTGGTATAAGAACCACGACTGAGCTAGACACAAGGCCTAGAGCCTGTAGAAGTGCTTGTCCCTCAAGGAACCACCCAAGGTAGTGACACAGGGGACCCACGGGGGACGTGTGCAGTGTGAGAACACAGCCGCGAGCCGCCGTTGACTTCTATGGGGAATGTCGCGGTTGGAGTTTTAAAGAAAGAGGACACTTAGAGGAGGACTTGGAGCAAACCCCTTTAGAACTAGGCTGTTCTAGAGTCAATACCCATGGGAGCACCGGAGTACTCTTGTTACCTCACCCAGGGAAGCCGGGTGCATAGGTGTCTTTCGGGGTCGGGTTTCGTCGTCGTTTTCAATGGCGATCTGCTGCAAAGTGCTGCTGGCGACCAAGTCGAAAGTGTTCGGGTGGATCCAAAGGTGGATCGAAGATCTGAAGAACCTGAAAGCAGAGGGGACAGAGTCTGGGTCACTAGCCAGTGACCAGGAAGGCGATGAGCAGATGCCCACCGATGTCGGGTGCTTCAGGTAGGTTGACTGTCGTCTTGACTCTTCAGCCACGAGGTCCAGGAGGCGTCGACGACAACCAGGAGCTGGATTCGAGCTGTCCCATGACGTCTGTCGATTGCTGCGGTGTCGGCGACCGGATTGGACCCAACAAGCCTTGGCAACAGCAAGTCTCGTGGAAATAGAAGAAGGACGGTGGTACAGACCAGCAAGGTCTTAGGGACTCACCCAGCAAGGGTAAGTCAGGGCACGTCTGGAGCAACCAGAGAAGCCCAAGCAGAAGAAGAGTTGCCTTCAGGAGGGCCCACTAGCCAACGGACTAGCGACCGCAAAGGAGCCTCGAGTGGATGCACTTGGAGCTGGCTCACAGGACACTCGTGGAGTGGAGGCCAGCGATCTTCAGTGCAGTTGGTGCTGGAGGCAGGGGCTACTCGGAGCCCAAAGCACAACTTCGTGGGAGACCAGGAAGAGGATGCACTTGCAAATGTGCTTGGTGTCCAGGGGTCATGGTTCCACGTTAACCACGATAGCTACGGGCCTCAGCTTTGCTGGGGACTCAGGACAGCCTCAGAAAAGTCTGGAAATCCACCTCTGGTGATGCAAAGACTTCGGCGTCCGGCGGGAGCTTCAGTGATGCAGACCGGACAATTGCTTCTTTGGTGCCGGCCAAGCAGGGGAGTCACTCCTTGACCCCAAGGGAGATTCTTCAGTCCTCTAGTCTTTATGTAGAGCGTTGAAGGTCCAGGATTCAGTGTCAGAGTTTCGTCCAGGTTAATCTAAAGTCCTAAGGACTGGGGTCCCATACTTATACAAAGTTAGGGGGTTGGACATACTCTGGGGACCCACCTATGGGAGGGTCAGGGAAGAGGGGTGGTTACACCCATTCCCTTTGTCCAGTTTCGCGCCAGAGCAGGGGCAGGTAGCCCCTGCAACCGGTTTGAAATGGCATATGCACAGGGACACCAAATGTGCCCCCAGTGCAGGACTTCAAAGCACTAGAGGGTGCTCCCGCCCAGCCCTAATACACATTATCCTGTCTGGGGAGGTGGTTACACCTCCTTGGGACAGGAAACCTATTGTCCAGGCCTCCCCTGCCGGAGTTTCAGTCAGCAGCAGGAGGCCAGACCCGCGTCTGTGACAGCGGCATCCATTTTGTGATGCCAGGGCTCTGGAAAGAAGTTACCGGGTAGCCCGGTGTGTATATGTCTCTCCCTCTAGAAGGGTGGAATGCTACCCCTGCCGCCAGGACTGGCGGGGGGGGTAGTATTCCAAGATGTTTGACACCAAACACGACATGTTTTGGTGCAGCCAGTCCAAAGTTAGCATTGTATCACGAGGATATAATGCACTTAAGAGTATATGGTCAGGCTGTACCACAAACAGCATCAGAGGAGGGACTCCGAACGCTGTAGAGGGGCTCTGCTCATGCAGGGGCACCCTCTCACATAAAAACCAAGCACTCTGCCTTCAGGATTGGTAAGGCCTGCCATAGGAGTGACTTATAGGTTTATATGTGTGTGCAATGGTAGTGATATAGGTAGCCTATAACACTGTAAGGGGTGCATGCACCACCTTACCCAGGCTGCAGTAGCAGACCTGTGGTGTCATTTTGGATGGCCTTCCAGGGGTGGCACAATACATGCTGCAGCCCCTGGTAGGCCTCTGAGGTACCTATGCCCTGGGTACATAGTATACCATATACTAGGGACTTATAAGGGCACTCCAGATTCCAATCAGAGATGTGCCTAAGGCACATGGAAACCATTTTAGAGAGGAAGTAGCTAGGCTGGGGTTCTGATTAGCAGGGCCCCAGCCAGACTAAAGTCAAAAAACAGTGAAGCATCAGCAAAAAGTGGGGGTACCCATGAGAAGCAGATCCTACTCTCCTACACAACCCCCCAAACGCAGGGACATTAAACTAACCTTGACCAGTTGAGTCTTCATGTTCTAAGTGGAAATACCTAGAGAGTCCATCTGCATTGGCATGGTTACACCCAGGTCTATGTTCCACTGTAAAGTCCATCCCCTGTAGGGAAATGGACCACCTAAGCAGTTTGGGGTTTTCACCCTTCATTTGTTTTAGCCATAGGAGGGGCTGGTGGTCTGTTTGAACAAGGAAGTGAGTACCAAACAAGTATGGCCTCAACTTCTTCAGAGCCCAAACCACAGCAAAGGCCTCCCACTCTATGGCTGACCAACGTTTCTCTCTAGGGGTCAGCCTTCTGCTAATAAAAGCTACTGACTGATCCTGACCTTCATCATTCAATTGTGACAATACAGCCCCTACCCCCAATTCAGATGCATCTGTTTGGACAATGAACTTCTTGGAGTAATCAGGACTCTGGAGAATGGGAGCAGTGCACATGGCCTGCTTCAGGTCATCAAATGCCTTTTGACAGCTAGCTGTCCACTGAACCTTTTTGGGCATTTTCTTGGAAGTTAAGTCATTCAGGGGTGTCACTATTGATCCATACCCCTTGACAAATCTCCTATAGTACCCAGTCAGGCCTAAGAAGGCTCTCACCTGACTCTGGGTAGTGGGAGCAACCCAGTCCATGATGGTCTGGATTTTGCTCTACAATGGTTGAACCTGGCCTCCACCCACAAGGTGGCCCAGGTACACAACCTGACTCTGCCCTATCTGGCACTTGGTGGCCTTGATAGTGAGGCCTGCCTTTTGCAGGGCCTCCAAAACATTTCTGAGGTGGACCAGGTGATCCTCCCAGGTGGAGCTAAAGACAGCAATATCATCTAGATATGCTGCACTGTAGGCCTCCAGACCTGTAAGGACTGTATTCACCAACCTCTGAAAAGTGGCAGGTGCATTCTTCAGACCAAAGGGCATTACCACAAATTGATAATGTCCACCAGGGGTTGAGAATGCTGTTTTTGGCTTTGCATCATCAGCTAGCCTGATCTGCCAGTAGCCAGCTGTCAGGTCAAATGTGCTTAGATACTTGGCGGAGGCCAAAGTGTCTATTAGCTCATCTGCCCTTGGTATTGGATGGGCATCAGTCCTAGTGACTGCATTGAGACCCCTGTAGTCCACACATAACCTCATCTCTCTTTTCCCACCACTGGTGTGAGGTTTTGGCACAAGGACCACTGGACTAGCCCAAGGGCTATCTGAGGGTTCAATAACTCCCAAATCCAACATTTTCTGGACTTCTGTCCTGATACAGTCCCTGACATGGTCAGGTTGCCTATAAATCTTATTTTTAATAGGCAGACTGTCCCCAGTGTTCACTTCATGAGTGCACCAGGTGGTCTGACTTGGAGTCAGAGAGAACATATGTCTGTACTGATTGAGTACTTGTCTGCAATCAGTTTGCTGCTGAGCAGTGAGGCTGCCTGCCAAGGCTACACCATCCACTGACCCATCATCAGGGTTCTGTGAGAGCAGGTCAGGGAGTGGGTCACTCTCTTCCTCCTGTCCCTCATCAGTAGCCATGAGCAAGCCCATGTCTGCCCTGTCCACATATGGTTTCAATCTGTTGACATGGAGAACCCTGTGGGGACTCCTGGGTGTTCCTAGGTCTACTAAATAGGTGACCTCCCCTTCTGTTCAACAATGGTATGGGGTCCACTCCACTTGTCTTGGAGAGCTGCTGGGGCCACTGGCTCCAGCACCCACACCTTCTGTCCTGGCTGGTAGACAGTCAGAACAGCCTTTTGGTCATGCCAGGCTTTTTGCAGTTCCTGGCTAGCCTCAAGGTTTTTGGTTGCCTTTTTCATGTACTCAGCCATCCGGGAGCAGAGACCAAGTACGTAGTCCACTATGTCTTGCTTTGGGGGCTTGAGAGGTAACTCCCATCCTTCCTTCATCAAGCACAATGGACCCCTGACAGGGTGACCAAACAAAAGTTCAAAAGGGCTGTAGCCAACCCCCTTTTGAGGCACCTCCCTGTATGCAAATAAAAGGCAGGGCAAGAGTATGTCCCATCTTCGCCTAAGCTTCTCTGGGAGCCCTTTAATCATGCCCTTCAAGGTTTTGTTGAATCTCTCAACTAAACCATTGCATTGTGGGTGATAGGGTGTGGTGAACTTGTAAGTCACTCCACACTCCTTCCACATTGCTTTCAAGTATCCAGACATAAAGTTTGCACCCCTGTCTGACACAACCTCCTTAGTGACGCCCACTCTTGAGAAAATTCCCAGGAGGGCCCTTGCCACTTCAGGTGCTTTAGTGGTCCTAAGGGGAATAGCCTCTGGGTACCTGGTGGCATGATCCACTACCACCAGGATAAACCTGTGCCCAGATGCTGTTTGGGGATCCATGGGACCAACAATGTCAATCCCCACCCTTTCCAAGGGAACCCCCACCACAGGTAGTGGTATCAGGGGGGCCTTTGTAGTGCCACCTGCCTTGCCACTGGCCTGGCAGGTTACACAGGAGCGACAAAACTCCTTGGTGTCTTCAGACATGTGGGGCCAGTGAAAGTGAGGGACAATTCTGTCCCAAGTCTTGTTCTGGCCCAGGTGCCCTGCTAACGGAATGTCATGGGCTAGGGTCAATAGGAAGCCCCTGAACTTCAGAGGTATAACCAACCTCCTGGTGGCACCAGGCTTGGGGTCTCTACACTCTGAGTACAAGAGTCCATCATCCCAATACACTTTATGGGGACCATTAGCATTCCCAGCAGCCTCAGCAGCAGCTTGCTGTCTGACGGGTTCAAGAGAGGGGCAGCTCTGCTGCTCCTGGCTCAGATCTAACCTGGAAGGGCCCCCTGTCCCCAAGAACTCAACCTGGTCAGGCTCAAGCTCCTCTGGGACAGTTCCTTCCTCAGGACTAAGATCTTCCCCCTCAAGAGACTGATCTTCCTTCTGAGCCAAGGGGGAAGGCACTGCCTTAACCCTACTACTCCTCCTCTTGGATGGCACTTGGTCCATTTTTCCAGGATCCAAGGCCTGTTCAGTGTTAGACATTTTGCTCTGTGACCTGGTCACAGCAAACACATCTGCAGGGATCCCCAGAATTTCTGCATGGGTCCTGAGCTCCTCTTCTGCCCAAGCTGAAGTTTCAAGATCATTGCCAAGCAAGCATTCAACTGGTAGGTCTGCACTTACCACAACCTTCTTAAGGCCAGTTACCCCTCCCCAGGAGAAGTTAACAACTGCCAGAGTATGGTCTGTTCTGACATTGCTAGCATTGGTCACTTGGTACATCTCACCAAGTATAATCTGCCCAGGATCCACAAGGTCTTGTGTCACCATGGTGACACTTGCCCCTGTGTCCCTGAATGCCAAAGCCTCTTTTCCATTGATCAATGGCTGTTGCCTGTACTTGCCCAGATTACTGGGACTCACAGAGGAGGTCACATCCATGCCTCCATCACAGACTAGGACAGCCTGAGTGAGTTCTCTGACTAGGCCAGAGCTCATCTCATTACCCAGGGTCAACCCTACTAAACCCTTGGCTTGTGTACTCCCACCACCAATTGTAACTGCACTAGGGGGAACAGGTGCCTTAGGGGCATTGGTGGGGGCTGGAATAGAGTCTTTGGAATTGGTGCAATCCCTGGTCCAGTGTGTCTTTTGCTTACAGACTTTGCACCATGGTTTCTTTTGGCCTTTTCCCTTGTTAGACTGTGAATCCCCACCTGAAGAAGATTTTTGGGGGCCTTGTGAAGACTTCTGGTCTTTACCCTTCTCCCCACCCTTATCAGAGTTTTTAGAATCTTGCTTCTTAGGGTCACCACCTTGGTTCTGTACCTTCTGCCTCACCCTGGTTCTGACCCATTTGTCTGCCTTCTTTCTCAATTCTTGGGGAGAGGTCAGATCAGAGTCCACCAGGTACTGATGCAACAGCTGATTTTGACAGTTATTAAGAATCTGCTCCCTCATGATAAGATTGTACAATCCTGTGAAGTCACATACCTTACTGCCCATCAACCAACCTTTCAGAGCCTTAGCAGAACAATCAACAACGTCCACCCAGTCTTGAGTCTGTGCTTTTTGGGTATCTCTGAACTTTAACCTGTATTGTTCAGTGGTTAGGCCAAACCCATCAATTAATGCACTCTTCAAGACTTTGTAATTGTCAGCATCCTCTTCTCTAACAGAGAGGAGCTTATCTCTACCTTTGTCTGCAAAGGAGAGCCACAAGATTGCTGCCCACTGCTCCTGAGGGACCCTCTGTACTTTACAGGCCCTCTCCAGTGCAGAAATCCATTTGTGGATGTCATCCCCACTCTGGTAGGGAGGGACAATCTTGCTCAGGTTTCTATGGTCATAAGACCTTTCCCTATCTCTGGGGAAATTGCTGCCACCATGGGACTCTAGTCCCAACTTTTTTCTTTGCCTTTCAAGCTCTAGGGACTCTCTGTCTATAGCCAACTGCTCTCTTCTGAGTCTCAGCTGAGCCTCTCCATATTTGAGCAGTCTCTCTTTCCTCTCACTGGAGGATTCCCTCCTATGAGAGGAAACAGAGGTCCCTACTGAGGTGTCAGAGTGGTTAGACTCCTGAGAAGGAGATCTAACCCTTCTTGGCACACTCTCAACTCTTCCTGGGGGGACAAAGGGGAGGTCATTCTGATCCTCCTCCTCCTCCTCAGGAGTAGCTGGATTATCCAGGTCAAGGTCATTGTCACCTTCCTGGCCAGTTTCAGAGGTCGGGTCCTGGTTATTTTCATCCCTGGCCCCTTCCTCATCTTCTGCCCCACCCTGTCTGCCTACCCCTTCGGACCCTGGTAGTCTTCTGAGATCATCCAGCAGGAGTACCTCTATGAGGCGTTGGGTGTTGGCACTTTTGCCTGTCTTCAGTTTCCTAGCAGTGCTTAATGCTCTCAATTCCAAGAATGGGAGATTATCATACTTGGAGGAAGAAGCCCATTGGCTTCTGGCTGGGACCCACTGGTTCCTGGCCCTGAAGACATTACTAGTGTGGTGTGGTGTATGCACTACCTACTCTAGTGTGGCCTACTAAACTCTCTTGAGTTGTAGAAAGGGTGTGCTATCCCTTAACACCCAACTCTAAGTTCAGTAAAACTTACTGTATCCTAAGCTTGTTTTATATGTACCTAAGGTACCCTTAGTGGTTTTCAGTTGATCAATTCAATTGAGATTATCTGGTAAAACAATAGCAAGCTGGAATCCCACACGCTGCACACCAATGTGAGAAGTTGGCCTGGTATATGCTATCCACTAATTATAGTGGGCACCTTGCACCAGTCCAAACAACCCCTTATTGGAGATAGGTTAAAGACAACCTTTATTGAAAGCTATCCTAGTGGTAGCTATGGAGAGCAGCCTTCAGGCTAAGTCTTGAAGGAATGTAAAGCAGCTTGTTTTACCAGTCTATAATCTCTTGAGTGACCAAATGAAAGAGGACCACACCAGGTATATATTTAAAATATATGTATTTAGTCTTAAACACACCCCTCTAGTCTCTTTATGAGGCTAGAGTTTGAAGTACATAAGTTACAAGTCGAATATCAACAGTAATAGCACAAATACACGTTTGAGCCCTAGGGGCGTACCAAACCATATACCAATAAAGTGGTATAAGAACCACGACTGAGCTAGACACAAGGCCTAGAGCCTGTAGAAGTGCTTGGCCCTCAAGGAACCACCCAAGGTAGTGACACAGGGGACCCACGGGGGACGCGGGCAGTGTGAGAACACAGCAGCGAGCCGCCGTTGACTTCTATGGGGAATGTCGCGGTTGGAATTTTAAAGAAAGAGGGCACTTAGAGGAGGACTTGGAGCAAACTCCTTTAGAACTAGGCTGTTCTAGAGTCAATACCCACGGGAGCACTGGAGTACTCTTGTTACCTCACCCAGGGAAGCCGGGTGCATAGGTGTCTTTCGGGGTCGGGTTTCGTCGTCGTTTTCAATGGCGATCTGCTGCAAAGTGCTGCTGGCGACCAAGTCGAAAGTGTTCGGGTGGATCCAAAGGTGGATCGAAGATCTGAAGAACCTGAAAGCAGAGGGGACAGAGTCTGGGTCACTAGCCAGTGACCAGGAAGGCGATGAGCAGATGCCCACCGATGTCGGGTGCTTCAGGTAGGTTGACAGTTGTCTTGACTCTTCAGCCACGAGGTCCAGGAGGCGTCGACGACAACCAGGCGCTGGATTCGAGCTGTCCCACAACGTTTGTCGATTGCTGCAGTGTCGGCGACCAGATTGGACCCAACAAGCCTTGGCAACGGCAAGCCTTGTGGAAATAGAAGAAGGACGGTGGTACAGACCAGCAAGGTCTTAGGGACTCACCCAGCAAGGGTAAGTCAGGGCATGTCTGGAGCAACCAGGGAAGCTCAAGCAGAAGAAGAGTTGCCTTCGGGAGGGCCCACTAGCCAATGGACTAGCGACCGCAAAGGAGCCTCAAGTGGACGCACTTGGAGCTTGCTCACAGGACACTTGTGGAGTGGAGGCCAGCGATCTTCGGTGCAGTCAGTGCTGGAGGCAGGGGCTACTGGGAGCCCAAAGCACAACTTTGTGGGAGACCAGGAAGAGGATGCACTTGCAAATGTGCTCGGTGTCCAGGGGTCATGGTTCCACGTTACCCACAAGAGCTACGGGCCTCAGCTTTGCTGGGGACTCAGGGCAGCCTCAGGGAAGTCTGGAAATCCACCTCTGGTGATGCAAAGACTTCGGCGTCCGGCGGGAGCTTCAGTGATGCAGACCGGACAATTGCTTCTTAGGTGCCTGCCAAGCAGGGGAGTCACTCCTTGACCCCAAGGGAGATTCTTCAGTCCTCTAGTCTTTATGTAGAGCGTCGAAGGTCCAGGATTCAGTGTCAGAGTTTCATCCAGGTTAATCTAAAGTCCTAAGGACTGGGGTCCCATACTTATACAAAGTTAGGGGTTGGACATACTCTGGGGACCCACCTATGGGAGGGTCAGGGAAGAGGGGTGGTTACACCCATTCCCTTTGTCCAGTTTCACGCCAGAGCAGGGGCAGGTAGCCCCTGCAACCGGTTTGAACTGGCATATGCACAGGGACACCAAATGTGCCCCCAGTGCAGGACTTCAAAGCACCAGAGGGTGCTCCCGCCCAGCCCCAATACACATTATCCTGTCTGGGGAGGTGGTTACACCTCCTTGGGACAGGAAACCTATTGTCCAGGCCTCCCCTGCCGGAGTTTCAGTCAGCAGCAGGAGGCCAGACCCGTGTCTGTGGCAGCGGCATCCATTTTGTGATGCCAGGGCTCTGGAAAGAAGTTACCGGGTAGCCCGGTGTGTACATGTCTCTCCTCTAGAAGGGTGGAATGCTACCCCCGCCGCCAGGACTGGCGGGGGGGTAGTATTCCAAGATGTTTGACACCAAACACGACATGTTTTGGTGCAGCCAGTCCAAAGTTAGCATTGTACCACGAGTGTTGGAAATGGCCCTTTTTGCAGGGTCACCCCTAAACCTTTTGCCTGCCTCCTGTATTTTTGCTGACCTGTTTCTGTTGGTTTTATGACTCTGGGCACTTTACCACTGCTGTTCAGTGCTAAAGTGCATATGCTCTCCCTTTGTAAATATGTCTATGTGAATTGGTATATCCCTGATTGGCTTATTTGGTTTACCTGTTAGTCCCTAGTAGTGTGGCCTGTGTGTGCCCAGGGCTGGTAAACCAAATGCTGCTGGTGGGCATGCAGCGCTGGTTTGCGCCACCCACAGAAGCAGCTTGTAAAGTGTGTCTCAGACCTGCCACTGCAGTGTCTGTGTGCAGTCCAGAACTGCCATCTTGGCTGTGAAGTGCACCCACTTCCCAGCCCCTGAACCTTCCCTTGGCATCATGTAAGTCACCCCTATGGTAGGGCGCATTGTATGTGTAAGGTAGGACATGCCTTGGTGTGTGTAGCATGTCCTGGTAGTGAATTACACCCAATTTCGTTTTTCACTACTGTAAGGCTACCTGTTCCTCATAGGCTAGAATGGGCAGTTTGACTATTACATTCTATAGTCCTAACTGACCCCAGGAACATGGTAGAAAAACGAATTTAGTATGCCTGAGCTCAGAATATTAAAATACATCTTTTAGTGAAGTTTATTTTTATATTCTGTGTTTGAAAATACCACTTTTAGAAAGTAGGTATTTTCTTGCCTAAGCCTTCCAGTGTGCTCTGCTGTTATGTGTATTGGCTGTCTGGTTTTAGAGGGGCAGGGCAGGCTGAGTCAGACCTGGGTTGAATAGAGAGATCTGCATTTAGAGTGTGGGGAGGGGTGGCTTCTTGACCTGAATAGGGCTGTGCCTGGCAAGGTGAATGCTGGCTCCACCTCCTACTGTGTGTCTGCTAGCAGACCCCCTCTTTCTGAAAGGAAGGATGCAGCCTGGTAAACAAAGTGCTCCAGGCCTGAGCAGAACTGGTTCTGGCTAGGTTCAGTGACTTGTAGCTTCTGAGAACAAAGACTTTTGGGGTATAAATATCTGTGCTCAAACCCCTCCAATTTGTATTGCTTTTGGATCTGGAGAGGAAACTCTGTCCGTGCCACTGGAGGAATCTGCAGGAAGTGACTGTCCCTGTGCTTGTGTGTTGTTTCTTGCACTGGCCTGCAGCAGTGACCACTGGACCTTGAAGAAGAGAGAAAAGGACTTTTGAGAGAACTTTTATTTTTGTTACAGCAATTACCCAAGGGCTAAGAAAAGAGCTAGCCTCCTGCTGGAGTCTCAGGCACATCAGACTCCACCACCAACCTCCTGCTTCCTCCCTGCGAGGATTGCTATCTGCTGATGAGGCTCCTGTGAGTTCCAGGGCCTCTAGTTTGCTTCAGAGGAAAGAGTGCTGGAAATCGACGCTAACGCCCCTTTGCGAGCCGCTGCAGCCGAGAGCGCTGGAAAAATCATCGCGCTGCTGCCGCTGAGTGCTCGCAACACGAAACTATTGCTAACGCCTCTTTGCGAGCCGCTGCAGCCGAGACGCGCTGGAAAAATCATCGCGCTGCTGTCGCCGAGCGCTCACAACCCCTAAAGAAATCATCGCTTCAAGACATCGCATTGCGGACGCCGTGCGTCCGCCATTTTCATCGCATCGCACCGGATTTCATCGCTCCCTCGCGGAGCGCCATTTCTTCGCATCGCAACACCATCACACAACGCAACAGGCTCGTCGCATCGACTTCTCCCTCGCAGCAAGAAAGTCATCGCATCGGCGGCCTAGCGTGCAGAAGTTGGTCGCATCGTCTCCGCACGCATCAGCAGATCGGCGCATCATCCTCCCTTGCGGCAAGGATTTAACGCATCGCCGGCCTCGCGTGAGGAAAATCATCGCTACCACTTCTTTGCGACATTTTATTGGTTTTGCTACTGAATTCAGGTACTTTGTGAGAGAAAGGGTCGCAGAGACCACTGCTTTGGATTTGAACCTTATTTTTGCAACCTTTGAACGAGAAAGGGTCGCAGAGACCACTGCTTTGAATTTGAACCTTATTTTTGCAACCTTTGAACTATTTTTTGACAGTCCTTCAACAGCAATCCTATTTTTGACAGTATTGTGGCTTTTACAGTAATTGGTCTTGTGATAAGTCTACATATATATAAAGATACTTATTTTTTATAACTACTTGTGTGGTGTCCCTTTGTAGTGTTCCTCACTGTGTTACTGTGTATGGTCATAAATGCTTCACCCACTGCCTCTGAGATAAGCCTACCTGCTCGTGCTACGTTACCACAGGGTTGAGCGGGGGTATCAAGGAGAGTAGCCCTCTCACTCTGACTTAGGAAGAATGGTCCCTACTTGGACAGTGGCCAGCCATTGCCAACTAGAGACCCCCATTTCTAACATTGGTGGTCAGCGGTGAGGATCTGGACTTGCATTTATGATCGCATACAGTAATTATAGTGTACACTACTAGTGAGTGCAGACCATAACGTACCGCATACATTTTGAGAGGTTTTTGGATTCTATTTTTTATTGATATTACCCGTGATTGTTACAACGGGCAAGCCTATTTTTTATTGATATTGCCGGTGATTGTTACAACGGACAAGAGTATTTTTTATTGAAATCACCCGTGATTGTTACAACGGGCAAGCCTATTTTTTTATTGATATTGCCCGTGATTGTTACAATGGACAAGCCTATTTTTTATTGATATTGCCGGTGATTGTTACCCGCATACATTTTGTTGAGAAGTTTTCTTCTAGTTTTATTGATATTACCCGTGATTGTTACAACGGGCAAGCCTATTTTTTTTATTTGATATTGCCCGTGATTGTTACAATGGGCAAGCCCAGATCCAATGCCTCGGAGGATCTCTCCTGGGAAGTAGATAGATTGGAAACCTACAATGCCAAACAGCTCAAATATTTCTGCAAGCAGTTCACAGTCCCCATCACAGGTCTCACTAGAAGGGAGGGGTATTACAAAGCATTGAAGGCCTGGCTAGAAGCCAGGGATGCCCCTCAGAATATGGGAGACCCTGGGGACGGGGGAGAGAATGTGGAAGTGCAGCAGGATGGAGCAATAGATTTAGTAGGTGATAAAGCATTTTCCAGCCCGGGCACGAGCGTGTCCGCAAAGGGTCTGTCCCCAGAGGAGATGGAGGACAGGGAGAGAGATAGGCGGTATGAAATGGAGATGGCTAAAATGGATAACCAGAGACACCTAGAGAACAGGAAGTTAGAGTTTGAAATGATGAAGATGAAACTTGAGCATGAGAGAATATTGAGGGAGTTGGAGATCAAAGCAAAAAGTGCAGAGACTCCCCCCTCTGGTGGCAGCATACCTGTAGTGAATCCTGAGGGAAGAGGGTATATCCCCATAGAGGAGCTAAGGGGGTCCTGTGAGGATAGGGGCTTAGCAGTGAGTAGGAAGGAGACTCAGCTATCCTTGCAGACATCCCTGAGCCTTTGGCAACAAAACAGATGGGGATTTTTGGAGTCCCAGGACACCTACCAAGAGGGTAGTTGGTCTGAGGGTGGCTCTAGAGAATATGAAGAGGAGGAATAAACTGGTCTGGAACATCTCATATGGAGGGAGTTCCTTACTGAGTCTAGTGCCTATAGTAGCACCCAATCCCCCTCCTGGTCCCCAGAGGAGTTGGGCAGCCAGGGGGAGAGGGAGCACCAGCTGGAATTAGAGAGGCTCCAAATAGAGATTGCCCAGCTGGAGGCACACCAAGCGCAGATAGCAGAAGAAGAGAAGTTAGCTCAAGAGGGTAGGTTACCCCTGGAGCGCAGTTTTAATTGTCGGGATTCCCCAGTGAGGGTGGGGTCCAGTGGTGGCAGCAAAATTGAAATATATAGTGTTGACAGTGTAGTACACCCACCCAGAGATGTGGCACCTGACTTGAAGGAGGGGGTTGATCTACACCAGGGGATTCAAGGATATGAGGTAGCTCCATTAATATGCAGTGTCCCTGAGGTGGATTGGGGAACTAGCGCAGGGGCCCATAGTCCTAGTGAAAGGAGGGATACTCTACCGACTCTGGATGAGAGATGCAGGGAGAGGGGTTCCCCCGTGGTTGAAGTCCTGGTGTATGAGTGTGAGGACCTCCCAGAAGAGTGTGGGTTGAGTGATAGAGACAGTCAGTTAATGTCTCGCCCATTTCAGGAGAGTGGTGTGGAGTACGTGTGTAAGGCACTGGATTGTGAGGTGAAGGTTAGCACCTGTGTGGAGCTGTGTAATCCAACTGTGGGAGAGCATATTGTGAGTTCCTGTTTTCCAGAGCTAAACCAACACCTGTCAGATTGCGAGTTCTCTGATCCTAGGGAACTTGCACAGGAGGCAGACCTCTGGGTGAGTACCAGAGGCCCTGTAGAGGCATTAGGGAATGACCCTAAGAGAAGTGGTTCAGAAGTCTTCCAACCCAGAGTGCTGGGAAAGGTTAGGAGTGTTACAGCTGGGTCCCCTTGTTGTGAGGAGGTTGTAGGGCCTCACATCCTGTCTCGTGGGAGCAGGAGTGAGACTGGGATAGGTCCCGAAGTGCCCCAGCCTCAGTCCCCAGGACTGGATGGTTCCATGAGGGAACACCAGGTGGGGAGCCTAGTCTGTCTGGATGGACCGTCCATTGTGGGGGTACCCCAGTGTTAGGTGAGCTGGGAGTGCCTGTAGTCAGGCCTCCATCAGTTCTTGTGCCTGGCAGTGCCACTCCTAGGGGGAGGGTACGGAAGTCCAGTCTGAGGGATGAAAGGGGGAAGGAGTCCCCAGTGGGAGAGCCAGTGGGTCAGGGGCCAGTCAGAAGGGCTGAGCCCCTAGGAGTGACCATGGTGACACCACTTCAGTCCTGGTTGGCCAGGCAGTTGTTCAGCCACAGGGGTTGATCCCTGGGTTGGTAAGTCAGATCCAGGAGTTGTCTGCCCTGGAGGGAGGGACAACTGTAAGCAGTGTCCCCACCATTTTTTCTAAGAGCACCACTCCAGGTGGGAGGTTGCAGTATGCTGGAAGGGGGTGCAGAGGGAGGGAGTCCTCGCCTCTGACCCCGGTGCAACCTGAGGGTTTTTTCAGGTTGGTAGGTCAGTTGCAGGGTCCAGGCCCTGAACTGGTGGAGGGGTGTGTTTCCCTTGAGGGGGGCCTGTGTGCTCCCCAGGAAGTCCTGGTTGGCCAGGCAGTTGTTCAGCCACAGGGGTTGGTCCCTGGGTTGGTAAGTCAGATCCAGGAGTTGTCTGCCCTGGAGGGAGGGACAACTGTAAGCAGTGTCCCGACCATTTTTTTCTAAGAGCACCACTCCAGGTGGGAGGGTGCAGTATGCTGGAAGGGGGTGCAGAGGGAGGGAGTCCTCGCCTCTGACCCCGGTGCAACCTGGAGGGTTTTTCAGGTTGGTAGGTCAGTTGCAGGGTCCAGGCCCTGAACTGGTGGAGGGGTGTGTTTCCCTTGAGGGGGGCCTGTGTGCTCCCCAGGAAGTCCTGGTTGGCCAGGCAGTTGTTCAACCACAGGGGTTGGTCCCTGGGATGGTAAGTCAGGTCCAGGTGTTGTCTGACCTGGAGGGAGGGACAACTGTAAGCAGTGTCCCGACCATTTTCTTTTCTAAAAGCACCACTCCAGGTGGGAGGGTGCAGTATGCTGGAAGGGGGTGCAGAGGAGGGAGTCCTCGCCTCTGACCCCAGTACCACCTGAGGGTTTTTCCAGGTTGATGGATCAGTTGCAGGGACAAGGCCCTGAACTAGTGGAAGAGTGTATTTTCCTTGGGGGAATTGGTGTACACCCCAGAAGTCCTGGGTTGCCAGGCACAGGCCCAGCCCAAGGGTACAGACCCTAGGTTGGGGGGCCAGGTTCAGGGTGTCCCCCTGATCTGGAGGAAGGGGCAACTGCTAACAGTGCCCCTCCCGGTTTGTGTTATGGGGGCACCTCTCCAGGTGGGAGGGTGCCAGGCCCCAGTAAAGGGGGCGGGGAGAGGGCAGCCTCACCCCTGACCTCCGCCCAGTCTAAGGGTACAGACCCTAGGCTGGGATACCAGTTGCAGGATAGAACCCCTGAACTGGTGGGTGAGTTGTGCAGGGCCCCTGCCACAGGTGCCCTGAAAATTCTGGAAGGGGTATCGCTCCAGGTGGGAGGGTACCGAGCCCCAAAGAGGAGGACCGGGTGTGGGAGAGCCCACCCCAGTCTCTGGCCCAGCCGCTGGGTACAGGCCCAGGGCTGGTGGGTCAGTGTCCGGGTGCTTTGCCTGACCTGACAGGAGGGAGAGTGTACAAAAGGTGCCAGGCACCTGGGGTTACTGCCCCTCACTCTCTGATGCCACAAACGTTTGAGAGCCCTGAGAGGTATAGGGCTTGGATTTCATCACTGACTACTGTCAGTGACTACTGGGGCTTGTTGTTTATCTGTTGGGACACACCTGGGTGGTGTCCACAGGTGAGGGGAAGAGTTCCCCATTGATTATCTTAGTGGGCCCTAGGAGTGTGGACAGAGGGATCCACCAGGGTTCAGATTGGAGTAGAGCTGGCATATGCCCCTGCAGTTGCGGGCCAGTTCCGTGTTCTATCGCCCGAAGCAGGGAAGCCCATCAAAGTAGTGATTGGTCTACCCTGCGTTTTGGCTGGAAGGGGTTGTGTTGGAAATGGCCCTTTTGCAGGGTCACCCCTAAACTTTTTGCCTGCCTCCTGTATTTTTGCTGACTTGTTTCTGTTGGTTTTATGACTCTGGGCACTTTACCACTGCTGTTCAGTGCTAAAGTGCATATGCTCTCCCTTTGTAAATATGTCTATGTGAATTGGTATATCCCTGATTGGCTTATTTGGTTTACCTGTTAGTCCCTAGTAGTGTGGCCTGTGTGTGCCCAGGGCTGGTAAACCAAATGCTGCTGGTGGGCATGCAGCGCTGGTTTGCGCCACCCACAGAAGCAGCTTGTAAAGTGTGTCTCAGACCTGCCACTGCAGTGTCTGTGTGCAGTCCAGAACTGCCATCTTGGCTGTGAAGTGCACCCACTTCCCAGCCCCTGAACCTTCCCTTGGCATCATGTAAGTCACCCCTATGATAGGGCGCATTGTATGTGTAAGGTAGGACATGCCTTGGTGTGTGTAGCATGTCCTGGTAGTGAATTACACCCAATTTCTGTTTTTCACTACTGTAAGGCTACCTGTTCCTCATAGGCTAGAATGGGCAGTTTGACTATTACATTCTATAGTCCTAACTGACCCCAGGAACATGGTAAAAACGAATTTAGTATGCCTGAGCTCAGAATATTAAAATACATCTTTTAGTGAAGTTTATTTTTATATTCTTTGTTTGAAAATACCACTTTTAGAAAGTAGGTATTTTCTTGCCTAAGCCTTCCAGTGTGCTCTGCTGTTATGTGTATTGGCTGTCTGGTTTTAGAGGGGCAGGGCAGGCTGAGTCAGACCTGGGTTGAATAGAGAGATCTGCATTTAGAGTGTGGGGAGGGGTGGCTCCTTGACCTGAATAGGGCTGTGCCTGGCAAGGTGAATGCTGGCTCCACCTCCTACTGTGTGTCTGCTAGCAGACCCCCTCTTTCTGAAAGGAAGGATGCAGCCTGGTAAACAAAGTGCTCCAGGCCTGAGCAGAACTGGTTCTGGCTAGGTTCAGTGACTTGTAGCTTCTGAGAACAAAGACTTTTGGGGTATAAATATCTGTGCTCAAACCCCTCCAATTTGTATTGCTTTTGGATCTGGAGAGGAAACTCTGTCCGTGCCACTGGAGGAATCAGCAGGAAGTGACTGTCCCTGTGCTTGTGTGTTGTTTCTTGCACTGGCCTGCAGCAGTGACCACTGGACCTTGAAGAAGAGAGAAAAGGACTTTTGAGAGAACTTTTATTTTTGTTACAGCAATTACCCAAAGGCTAGGAAAAGAGCTAGCCTCCTGCTGGAGTCTCAGGCACATCAGACTCCACCACCAACCTCCTGCTTCCTCCCTGCGAGGATTGCTATCTGCTGATGAGGCTCCTGTGAGTTCCAGGGCCTCTAGTTTGCTTCAGAGAAAAGAGTGCTGGAAATCGACGCTAACGCCCCTTTGCGAGCCGCTGCAGCTGAGAGCGCTGGAAAAATCATCGCGCTGCTGCCGCTGAGTGCTCGCAACACGAAACTATCGCTAACGCCTCTTTGCGAACCGCTGCAGCCGAGACGCGCTGGAAAAATCATCGCGCTGCTGTCGCCGAGCACTCGCAACCCCTAAAGAAATCATTGCTTCAAGACATCGCATTGCGGACGCCGTGCGTCCGCCATTTTCATCGCATCGCACCGGATTTCGTCGCTCCCTCGCGGAGCGCCATTTCTTCGCATCGCAACACCATCGCACAACGCAACAGGCTCGTCGCATCGACTTCTCCCTCGCGGCAAGAAAGTCATCGCATCGGCGGCCTAGCGTGCAGACGTTGGTCGCATCGTCTCCGCACGCATCAGCAGATCGGCGCATCATCCTCCCTTGCGGCAAGAATTTAACGCATCGCCGGCCTCGCGTGAGGAAAATCATCGCTACCACTTCTTTGTGACATTTTATTGGTTTTGCTACTGAATTCAGGTACTTTGTGAGAGAAAGGGTCGCAGAGCCCACTGCTTTGGATTTGAACCTTATTTTTGCAACCTTTGAACGAGAAAGGGTCGCAGAGACCACTGCTTTGAATTTGAACCTTATTTTTGCAACCTTTGAACTATTTTTTGACAGTCCTTCAACAGCAATCCTATTTTTGACAGTATTGTGGCTTTTACAGTAATTGGTCTTGTGATAAGTCTACATATATATAAAGATACTTATTTGTTATAACTACTTGTGTGGTGTCCCTTTGTATTGTTCCTCACTGTGTTACTGTGTATGGTCATAAATGCTTCACCCACTGCCTCTGAGATAAGCCTACCTGCTCGTGCTACGTTACCACAGGGTTGAGGGGGGGTATCAAGGAGAGTAGCCCTCTCACTCTGACTTAGGAAGAAGGGTCCCTACTTGGACAGTGGCCAGCCATTGCCAACTAGAGACCCCCATTTCTAACAGCGAGGATATAATGCACTTGAGAGTATATGGTCAGGCTGTACCACAAACAGCATCAGAGGAGGGACTCCGAACGCTGTAGAGGGGCTCTGCTCATGCAGGGGCACCCTCTCACATAAAAACCAAGCACTCTGCCTTCAGGATTGGTAAGGCCTGCCATAGGAGTGACTTATAGGTTTATATGTGTGTGCAATGGTAGTGATATAGGTAGCCTATACCACTGTAAGGGGTGCATGCACCACCTTACCCAGGCTGCAGTAGCAGACCTGTGGTGTCATTTTGGATGGCCTTCCAGGGGTGGCACAATACATGCTGCAGCCCCTGGTAGGCCTCTGAGGTACCTATGCCCTGGGTACATAGTATACCATATACTAAGGACTTATAAGGGCACTCCAGATTCCAATCAGAGATGTGCCTAAGGCACATGGAAACCATTTTAGAGAGGAAGCAGCTAGGCTGGGGTTCTGATTAACAGGGCCCTAGCCAGACTAAAGTCGAAAAACAGTGAAGCATCAGCAAAAAGTGGGGGTACCCATGAGAAGCAGATCCTACTCTCCTACACAGTGCAGCTTCTCATGTACCTCACCTGCACTGTGTCCTGGCCACTGGCCTTGTTGTTCACTGCTGTTTGCCCCTTGCCTGTGCTGGATCTCATGTACCTCACCTGCACTTTGGACTGGCCACTGGCCTTGCTGTTCACTGCTGTTTGCCCCTTGCCTGTGCAGGATCTCATGTACCTCACCTGCACTTTGGACTGGCCACTGGCCTTGTTGTTCACTGCTGTTTGCCCCTTGCCTGTGCAGCTTCTCATGTACCTCACCTGCACTGTGTCCTGGCCACTGGCCTTGCTGTTCACTGCTGTTTGCCCCTTGCCTGTGCAGGATCTAATGTACCTCACCTGCACTTTGGACTGGCCTTGCTGTTCACTGCTGTTTGCCCCTTGCCCGTGCAGGATCTCATGTACCTCACCTGCACGGTGTCCTGGCCACTGGCCTTGCTGTTCACTGCTGTTTGCCCCTGGTCTGTGCAGCTTCTCATGTACCTCACCTGCACTGTGTCCTGGCCACTGGCCTTGTTGTTCACTGCTGTTTGCCCCTTGCCTGTGCAGGATCTCATGTACCTCACCTGCACTTTGGACTGGCCACTGGCCTTGCTGTTCACTGCTGTTTGCCCCTTGCCTGTGCAGGATCTCATGTACCTCACCTGCACTTTGGACTGGCCACTGGCCTTGCTGTTCACTGCTGTTTGCCCCTTGCCTGTGCAGGATCTCATGTACCTCACCTGCACTTTGGACTGGCCACTGGCCTTGCTGTTCACTGCTGTTTGCCCCTTGCCCGGGCAGGATCTCATGTACCTCACCTGCACTTTGGACTGGCCACTGGCGTTGCTGTTCACTGCTGTTTGCCCCTGGCCTGTGCAGCTTCTCATGTACCTCACCTGCACTGCGTCCTGGCCACTGGCCTTGTTGTTCACTACTGTTTGCCCCTTGCCTGTGCAGGATCTCATGTACCTCACCTGCACTTTGGACTGGCCACTGGCCTTGCTGTTCACTGCTGTTTGCCCCTTGCCAGTGCAGGATCTCATGTACCTCACCTGCACTTTGGACTGGCCACTGGCCTTGCTGTTCACTGCTGTTTGCCCCTTGCCTGTGCAGGATCTCATGTACCTCACCTGCACTTTGGACTGGCCACTGGCCTTGCTGTTCACTGCTGTTTGCCCCTTGCCCGTGCAGGATCTCATGTACCTCACATGCACTTTGGACTGGCCACTGGCCTTGCTCTTGTCTGACTTTTGCTGCATGACAGTGTGAAATGTAAATAAAAAGAAGACATTTAGTCCTGTTGTCTGCCTTGTCAGTGTCCTTGCTCAATGAAAGGGTTACTGTGTGGGTATTGTTTACTGTGACACATGCTCTATTTTCCACTTCAACATTGCCAATGTCTTGTTTCCTCTGATCATGTTGTTTCTACTTTGGTGTCCCAGACTTGTGCATCTGTGTGTGTTGGCTTGGTAAGATGTGTGTTTGCTGTGGACTGATTGACTTCCTGGGTGTGTTGTTGTGTATGTGATGTTTAGATTGTTGTTGTGTGTGTTCATGGTGTATCACTCATCTCTGTTTGGTACTGGTATGTGTGTTGTGCACACACTGCTTGGTGTGCATGCAGTGCTGTGAGTTGATGTTGCCTTGTCCTTGCCTGTTGTGCACCCCCTGATGTTTGGCTGTTGTAGCATGTTGATATATTTGCCTGTGCATGTGTTGTGACTGATGTGGCTGTGTTGTGCCTGTGCATGTGTTGTGTTGTGTCATGCAGTTGACAGTTGCTCTGTGTGTGGTGTTCTATTTTCCTGTCAGTGTGTGTGTGTTGTTGTTGTGTTTGATTCAGGTGTGTTGCCATTGTGGTGTGCCTTACTTGTGTGTCTGTCACATGGACTGAGGTCTATTGTGGTTGCCGTGCTTGTTTTATGTGCGTCCTTGGTGTTTTCTCCTCTCACATTTGATGTGTCTATGGTCATGGTTGTGCATGTGCAGACATGTGGTACACTGTGACACCATTTTGAGTGGATGGGTGTTGTGGTATGTCTGTCTATGTGTCATTGTAGGCCCATTTCTGCCTTTTGTTCTCCATTATTGTTTTTAGTGGATGCACTTCTCATATGTGTTGTGGTATGTTGTCTGTGCGTTTTTCATGACTGATGTGGTTGTGTACTCCTGTTGTGTCTGTGCTCCCATAGAATGTGCACTGTTTAGCTGCACAGGTCTTGTCTGTTGTTGTAGTAGTTCTGTGTGTGTGTTTTGATTGTGTTCAGTGTTTGACTGTTGTTTTGTGCGTACAGTGGTACTGCCATACCTGTGTGTGTGTGTGATGTTTGTGGATACCAACCAGGGGGTGTGTTTGATTGTCAGTGTCTTGACTGGATGTTATTGGCAAGCTTCTGTGTGTTTGTCACTGGTGTTGTGTGCTGCAGGTGTGATGGGTGTGGGGGTTGTGTGAAGGTTCATACTTGTGTTTGACTGTCATGGAGTGTTGCAATGGGCCCTGTGTGTTGTGCTGCTGACATACTCCTGTGATGTATTTGGATTCAGATGTGTGGCTGATCAGGATTGGACTTCATACCCTTCCTTTCATCCCTGTGCCTATTCATGGGTTTGCATTGCTGTCTCCCTGAGTTGTTGCAGTGAGGTGACTGTGGTTTGACTTCACTCACTGTGACTGCCATGTGTGGATTTTTTGGCTGGGGTGGATGTAATGTGTTCCTTCCCTTGCATGTGATATACACATTCTTGGTGTTCAGCTCCTTGCCATTCCATTTGTGTGCACCTCACTTTGGGTTTCCTATTTGTTGTCCTCCATTGCTGTTGGCATGTGTTCTGTGTTTGCTGCTGTGTGTCAGTGTGGGGTATGTCTGTGTGACTTGACAGGCTGTGTGTCCATTGGAGTGTTTGTTCATTATCTGTGTGTATTTAATTAGTGCTTGGACTCAGTTTACTTGCCACGAGTGTGGTGTTGTTGTGGTGTGTGTGTTCCCCTGGCCCAGTGCTTGTACGCTGTGTGTTGCTCTGCAGCCACACCTGATGAGGCTGTCTCCCTAGTTGTTTGTTGTGTGGTGCAGTGTGTGTGTTCACCTGGCTGCTTTTTGGCCATGTGGGGGCACAGGGAGATCACATGGCATGTCCCTTCATGGTGTGGGTGGGCCTAGTGTGTGGAGTGGGGAGGTGTTGCCCTGTGTACTTTGGGCACTGCCCCTGCCTTGCGCTGGCCCAGGCTACTACATTGTGTGCATTTTTACTCGCAGATTCATCGCTGCGGTCACGTGAACTGCGCATTATTTCAGGATCGCGGACATGGTGGCCTGGGTGTGGAGGGGTGGACTAGTGGCAGGTGGGACATGTGTGGCTACACCTGTGGTTGTGTTCTTGTCCCCACAAGGGTGTCTGGTGGAGGCAGGCACCTTACATCGGACATGGATTTGTGGGTTGTGTTTGTTAGCGGAGTTGTGTGATGGCGCACCTGCGTCCGCAACGGTCCATGGCTTGCTGTAGGTGGATCATGTACAGCGCCGGGAAGATGTGTAGTGCCGGGTCCATGGCGTTCGGCTCCGGTTATCGATTTCGCGCTCCGCTGTTGTGCTTCCGTATGCTCAGAATAGCCGGTTTCTCCACTGCGGTGGGCCTGGCTGTTTTGCGCATCCTAATTTGTACGGCGGGAGGGACGTCATTGCGTATGGCGGTGGCTCTGGATTGGTTGTCTCCGCCGCGGGCGCGTTTTGATTGCGGTCCGAGTTGCACCGCAGCGGTCGGACAATGGGCTGTGTTTTACCATTGTAATATGGCGGACGGGGGCACCGCTGCTCACAGGTGGAAAACAGCGTTTTATCCCACCGCCAGCATCGCGGAGGTGCATCGGCCAGTCATCGTAATGGACCCCATAGTTCACAGGAGAGAAAGACCCAGCCCCAATCTTACCAAAAGAAAATGGCTCCTTTGATAAGAAGACAGGTGAGTTTGTCACCAGGTGCATAGAGTGCTACATGCATGGGCACGTGAAGGGGCATACCAAGTGTCCTAAGAGGGCACTGCCCCCACTGGTGGGCAGACCAAAGGACTGGCCAGTGTAGCTCTTGGGGAAGAGATTGCCCTTATAGTGTGGGGGGGCAGGGCAGAGGTTACCCTAGTGTCCCAGGGTGACAAACAGATGGTATCCAGAGCCCACATGTTTCCAATACTTACAGGTAATGGCAGTGGGGCATCATCAATGGGCAGAGGGTTGAGTATCTGAGAGACACAGGAGCCAGTATGACTACTGTAAGGTATCATCTGGTGTCCTCAGAGCAGATAATGCAAAATACATTCCACTAGGTTGTAGTGGCCGGCAACAGAGAGTCACTACTCCGTGGCTCTGACTCCCTTGAGTGGACAGGGGTCTTAGGTTTTCATAAAGTAGCGATGAGCCCTGCCATACCTGTAGATTGCATGTTAAGCAATGATCTAGAGCACACTATATAAAAGGAAAATGAACTTAGGTCACACCTGGAGATGTTAGAGTTGCCTAAGAGGGTGTACCTGACTACAAGATCAATGGCTATCCAAGAGGGGAGTCAAGTAAGCCTAGAGACTGGAAAAATCGTCCAGGCAGCTGCCAAGAAAGGGAAGGGAAAGGGACGTTGGAAACCAGCCCCTGAAACTCCCATGGTCCAGGTTGAAGAGACTCCTGAGTGTCTGGAATGTACAGGCCATGCCCTGTATAATTTGTCAACATACCCAGAGGCCACTGGTCAATCATGTTCTTATGGTTGATATGGGTATTGTTTCTGGACCAATGCTTGCTTCTTCTATGTCACTTTATGTTGGGCCAATGCCCGTTGTTTCCTATTGCCAATGCTTGTTGTTTCTTCCCGAGACCATGCTTGCGCGCCCTGCACTTTTGATAGGGTGATGTGCAATGGCGTATAGTGTTGCTAGGCAACAAACACATTGTTCCTCAGCGGAGCGTGAGGTCATGTGCTTGACAAACAGCTGTTCTGATTGGCTATGAATAGCCACACCTGTGCTTGGCTTTGTTTCCTGTTTCTACGGCAGACGTATCTCCTCCGCGTCGGATCTTATCAGCGATTTTCTGTTTCCAGTTCTGCGGTCCTCAGCGCTCCAGCCCTGCAGCCTTCAGTGCTCATCTCCCAGCACCATGCTACGTTGAGGAGTCAACTATAGGCAGTCAGCTAAGTGGAGCACATGCTTGCCGAGAGACCTTAGAGTTCTTGGATTAGTCTTCTATCTTAGTTTACTTTTCCAGACCAAGTTATTATGAGATATGCACTTTGAACATTGTTGAGGTCTAATTGTTGAACCTGTGATTTGTGCGCTATGCACTTTGAACATTGTTTAACCCTACTAATGATTGCACTGTGCGGCATGCGCTACAGACGTTGAACTTGATACACTATGCTTTATGAAAATTGATGTGCCCTAAACATATGGTGAATTTGTGATTTGTGCACTTGATGAATGTGTGAGATAGACACCGTTTGAAAGGTGCTCAAGAGAGTCCATGTACCGTTTAATGTTCTGTTTATGATTATATTATTGTTTTGCTTAAGATGCTAGGCTCAGTATTGGGCTCAAATGTGCTTTAAGTGCGTCCTGACTATAAATTTTCAGAGCAGAGTGTGTACACTATATGATACTGAATGAGCCAGGCCCCTGTTGGACGGTTCCTGTGTCTGTTGATGATTGCCTTATGTGAACAGTGACCCGGTAGGCGGAATTTGCGTAGTCGCGCTACGCAAAGCTCCGCGAAACGGTAAAAAATCTCCGCGAGCACGCAAAAGTTCTGCGAACACGCGGAATTGCTTGTTCCGCCCGTTCGCGATGCTTTTTTCCTGTTCGCGAATGCTGTTTGCGTGCTCGGGGAGAAATATCTCGCAAACATGCATTTTGAAAGCGTGAACAAGCAAAAAATTCCGCAAAGCCGCGGATCCCGGAATTTTGGGTAATTCCGCGTTCTCCGCAGAACGCGAAATTACCCAAATTCCGCAAATTCCGCAAGCGGAACGGAATTTACTGCCCAGGCCTAGTTAGAATGAATCATCCCAGTGTGCATGAGAACACATGAACACGTGAAGAGTAGATAGTTAAGAGAGTCTCCTGTCAAGGTGTCAGGTGATTACATAAGCATTATTGTCTTTGTCTAGCACTCTAGATCTCCCTGTAAGTGCAACACTAATTTCTATACCTCTTGTCCTTTCAACCAAAAATAGGTACACGGAACATTGACGACAACCATTGCACTCTGAGGAACCAGTTGCCTGGCTTGACCAGGCTGTGAGGTGTAGCAGTGTCTCTTTTCACTCTTCCAATTCCCTTTCCCTATCGGGAGACCTGCCCAGGCTTCTGTGAAACAACCGGTAGTGTCAAGTGGTGTCTCCGGTGGTCAGAGGGGCATACATAGCACCTGCAGACATCCTGCTTTTCAGGTGAGTGGCCTCAACATAAAGCCAAGCCACAACATACAGAGCTGCCTGGGCAATGGATTTCCCTGAAGGAACATCCGAGGGTCTACTGCATACCCTACAGGCTGATGAGGAAGCCTCGTCCTTGCTGTACTTAACTAGGGCCTTGGTGGGGTTACACCAGGAAGTGTCATCCCTTAAACAGGAGAACCAGGAGCTACAGCGTGAGTTGCAATTCTATAAACCAAAAAACAGTCCGTAGGAAGGTTTAAGACCTAAACAGAAACCCCCTGTCATGCAGCCACTCCATTTTGACTTTCCCACAAATTCAAACCAGACCACTACCTCAAACCCTACCACCACCACAACAGCAGCATCGCAACCATTGCACCTGACGGTCACCACAACCACTCCCGTTCTCCTAGCTCCCCCAGCGAGGTTTATTGGTGACAATGCCAAGTATAACATGTTTATCAACCAGTGTCAGTGGCAATTCTTGTGTCGCCCAGCTGTATTCCCAAACTATGCCCCTATGGTGGCCTTCGTCATTTCGTATTTATGTGCAATGCAGCAACGTGGTCCAGCCCTCTGTGGGAGCGGAATGATCCGTTACTCTGCAACTTTGACCAGTTCAAAGATGCCATGCTTCTTTGCCAAACATCTGTTCATGCAAGCTAGCAACAACGAGTTGCTGAGCTTACGGCAGGGAAACAATGATTTGCTGTCCTACATCATCTCTTTAAATCGGCTGGTCGCCAAAACTGAGTGGCCAGAAACAAAGCGGACGTCCTTCTTTTACTGAGGGCTTCAAGATGACCTTAAGAAAGCCCTGGCACAAATCGTGGAACCTCCTACCGAGTGCTCAGAGCTTATTGACCTGGTGTTGCAGTTGGACAACCACCTGGGTGAGCTCAAAGGCGAAAAATCCCAGGGCGATACACATATCGTAGTCGTAAAGATGGAAAGGAAGGACTATTAAGGGGACCTCATTGAAACGAGAAAAAAGACCATAGGGGGAAGTTGAATCTCTGTCTGTACTGTAGCAAGGCGTAAGTAGACATAATATCGAAATTTTAATATCGATATACATAAATATCGAGTTTAGTGTATCGATAGTATTAAATATCGATGTTATGTATATCGATGTTAAAAATATCGATTTTAAGTATTGTTAAAAATATCGAAGTTTGTAATATCGACTGTTAAAATATTGTTATGTTAAAATATCGGTATTGTACTATATTTTAATGTATTTAGAGTTTGTTTGTAGTATAATATTAGTTAGTTAATGTTATAAAAATTAACTTGTATAATAGTTTTTAGGTGCAGGATGTTGAGTTTATAGGGGATAAGGGTGGGGAGTGTTTTAAAATAATTGATTTAACTTTATAATAAATTCGAAATTTTAATTTTTAATTTAGAAAATATAATTTCAAATTTACAAAATTATTTTTTAGGAGCGGGATGTTGGGTTTATAAGGGATAAGGGTGGGGAGTGTTTTAAAATAATTGTTTTTAATTTATAATAAATTTGAAATTTAAAATTATAATTTAGCAAATACATTTTTACATTTATAAAAATATTTTTAGGAGCGGGATGTTGGGTTTATAGGGGATAAGGGTGGGGAGTGTGTTAAAATAATTGTTTTTAATTTATAATAAATTTGAAATTTAAAAATAGAATTTAGAAAATATAATTTTGAATTTAGAAAAATGATATTTAGGAGCGGGATGTTGGGTTTATAGGGGCTAAGGGTGGGGAGTGTTTTAAAATAATGTATTTTAATTTATAATAACTTCGAAATTTTAATTTATAATTTAAAAAATATATCTAATTTTGAAAATATTTTTTTAGGAGTGGGATGTTGAGTTTCTGGTGGATAAGAGTGGGGAGTGTTTAAAAATATTAAATGAAATGTCAAAAAATTGGTAGTTTCTATACTCATTTTGGTTATATTTTATTTGTATATTGAATGTATTGTTTGATCAGTTTGGAGTTGTGTTTATAGGATATAATGTTGGTTACAGTTTTATACATTTTGTTGAAATATTTCGAAATTTATAAAGAAAAAAAAATATTTACTAAAATAAAAAAAATTGTATATACAGTGTAAATTATTAATCTCTTAGGGGCCCATTACGATACCCGGCGTAAAATAATCCGCCAGGCATGGAAGCGGCAAAAATCCGCCCGCACACACCGTCTGAACACCGACCACGCCATTACGATTACACAAACCGAAAACCGCCATCGGCGGAAAAATCACACAAGATACCGCCCGCCATCGTCCGAGTCGGAGTCAAACCGCCCGCCACGGACGGAAACACGCACGACAACACAAAACAGCCCGCCCTCACGGGCGACACACCGCACGTGAGATTACGATCGAACCGCCATGAGCGCGGGAAAACTACAAATATACCGCCCGCCAGCGCAAACAACGCCGATGAGAATTGACACGGCAGAAGCCATGGCGCCCACGTCCCTGCACAGAAACCATCCGCTGACAAAAACAATCGCACACAACATGGCCAACAAGTCCACACAGCAAGGCACGCACAAATACACAAGCACAGTACACATCCCGAAAACACCCCCTGGACAAACAAAAACTACAAAGGCCAGAACACCAGACACAACACACCTGAAAACAACAGACCATGAGGACACACCCACATAGGTAAGTACAAAAGCAGCACTCCCACAGACCACAACCCCTTGCAACATTGCAAACTAGAGAGGAGAGGAGAGGACACAGTGACACAGCAAGGACAGCAGCACACCACAGAAACGCACACATCACAACCACCACCACCACCACCACCACCAAACACCGGCACCACAAACCCCCTGCACATTACACAACACACACCGCACCAGCACCACAAACACCATGGCACCACAAAGAATGCCCAAGTTCACGCCCATGGAGCTGACGGTCATGGTCGACGAGATTATCAAGGTGCACCCACAAATCTATGGGAACCTGGTCCAGCACACACCAGTAGCCACCAGAAACAGAATGTGGAACCGGATCGTAGACCAGGTCAATGCAGTCGGGACCCTGCCCAGGAACAGAGTTGAAATCAACAAACTGTGGAATGACGTCAAGAGCCTGGTCAAGAAGAAGGAGAACAAGAACAGAGAGCTGGCTGCCGTCACTGGCGGAGGGAATCCCGCGCTCTTCAAGACCTTCAAAGCGTGGGAGGAGAAGGTGCAAGTCATTATACATCCGGAGATCCTCGCCGGATTAGCAGGGGGAGTGGAGGCTGGTAAGTACAAACTAATGTATACCAGCACACCGCTATGTACTCACATGCACTACCACCATGCCACAGCTCCCAGGGACAAACACCCCCATGTCCAGCACACAATACACAACACATCACACACACATGCAACAGACACCACCACACACAGCCCAAACCGAACAACTGTAAGATACGTGGGGACATGTGTACACTCAGCCAGCCACGTAACCACCAACAGGTCCCCAAGTATGCCAGAAGCGCCACAACGAGCACCCACCACACCCATGTGTCCGCCATAGCTGCACTAACCGACAAGTAACAGGTAAGTGGCAGGAACACAAAGTGCAGTGGGTGGTAGGGTGGACAGCCCAAGTACAACACACACCAGGCCCCTAGTCCCACAGCACAGCAAGGAGGAGCATCCCCCACACCCCACAGCCACGTGTCAGCCACCGCAGTGCACACCGACAGCCGAAAGGTAGACATCACGGTCCACAACAATCGGTGTCAGTGGGTGTCCAGCCACCACCACGACCCACAACACCCCCCCACCCCCACAGACCTGCAACATGTGGCACCCCCGCTTAGAACCATGTGGCATCCAGTACAGTGCACGCCCGAACAACCTGCAGGTGGGAAATTGGACAGGGCTGGATTACTGGAGGCATGAGGACCGTAACACGACCAACACATGGGACATGTCACGTAGCAGACGAACACGCAGCACCGCCCACCGTCACGAACAAGTGAACAATGTGCACACGGACATGAACCACAGACTCACACCTCACATGACCCATCACAGACACAGCAACACCCAAGGAGCCACGTCTGCATGCACAAGCCACACTGAATATAGTACCACACGGCAGCCACTGTGCAACTCATCACACACAACCGAAACACCATTGAAGTCCTGTCCATGTAGCCCCTACTGCCTGTCAACCACACACCCCACAACTACGCCTATGTAAGACAAACAACACTAGACGCAACAGAGCGGAACAACATAAATGCACACGAACACCACTGAACCCATCAAACACACAGACACACCATGCACATACAACATACCATCCATCCCATCCGTCAGCCCCAGTCTCATGAAAGGCATGTCATCCGCACAGCTGCCACACATACAGCAGTCACGCTAAGATACATGCCCATGACCAACCATGTGCCAGAAGTCAATGAAGCGCACGCCACACTGTGAGCAACAACACACAACATGGGCCACACCCCCCGAGCACTGCAGTGATGCACATGGCACAGGGCAGCACGCACACCAAGGAGATGGGACAACTGCAATACGTTGGCTGGCACACAACCAACACTCACTCATAACGATGCGTCCAATGCCATGTCCAGTAATCACAACAGACAGCAAATATGCAGGCCATGTCAGGCATGCACACACCTCAGACCATGCACTGTCATGCTGCCACAACACATGTCACGTTCGGCACCCATGGCTCACAGCATGTACCCCAAAAGCATATTCCCTCCCAAATGCGAATCTGGGGCATGGCCCCCATGTTGCCATATGCGTTCCTAAGCGTTCCATTTGAACCCCAAAAGCAAAGTACAAACCAGACCCAGGATGGGCCAGGAGCCCGCATACACCAGAGTCACAATAAGTAGGGGCACAGCAACACACCCATCGGCATGGCCAATCCGTCCCATGCCACATGTGCACAGCACACAGTCCCATTGCCAAGCACACACAACTACAAATGGTACAGCCACACACACGCCTCCGGGAAACCCATGTACGAGATTGCACGAACTGTTAATGTCAGACGACAAATACATACTTCGCAAGGTGCAACACAATAACAAATCTCATTCTCTCCACAGGTGACAAACTGCTGGATGCTGGGGATGGAGCCAGCAGCCAGCACAGCCAGCCTACAAGCCCCCAACGAGGACACACGGATGTGGAGGATCTGTCCTCCTCTTCGGACACGGACCACCAAGCAGGCCCATCTGGTGTGGCAGGGCCCAGCCGCTCCCCAGGACCCCTCCTACCCACCAACTCATCATCCAGGGCTGCTGAACATTCCCAGCCCCCTGCTGCCACTGTCGTTGCGGCCACACCCACGGACATTGCGGCCACACCCACGGTCATTGCGGCCACACCCACGGTCATTGCGGCCACTACCACTGCCGCAACCGCCACCATCGCCGCACCGACCACCACCGCCGCCACCACCACCACGTCTTCGCTGGCACCAGCCCCAGCGCAGGTGGTGGCCCGGCCGACTGGATCCACCCTGGGAGCCACAGCGAGGACCGTGGTGAGCAATGTGGCTAGTGGGCAGGCCGGTGGCAGCAGTACAGGTAGGAGGAGCAGGGTCAGGGAAACGCAAGTCTCCCTGGGAGCCATGCCCTGCCTCAAATGGCCAGAGTCCTTGTGCCTATGAAGAGGCCCAAGGACAATGGGCCAGGTCTGCTTCAGACACGCGGGAGGTGCTGGGGGTGCTGAGGTCCATGGACGCCCGTATGGGCCAACTCGTGGACCTCATGGGCCAGCTGGTGGTGAGGTCACAGCCAGGGACAGCAGCTCCACCACCGCCACCACCTGCCGGGGCGCAGGGTCGAGCAGCAGTGTCCAGTTCCCCTGCGTCCACAGCCAGTGAGCACACCTCACCCCCACCAGCAGGTCGCCACCACACACCCCCTCCCAAACGTGGAAGGGGCCGTCCGAAGTACAAACAGATCTCCCGGGAGGACTACGCACGCTCCAGACGCAAGTGAGGCAGCCAGCCAGCCTTCCTTGACCACCCACTGCATTGACTTGGACTACGATCCCACTCCACACAGCCATCTGGATGGCATGTGTCTGTTGGACCATGGACATGGAACCAGTGGGTACACCCTGAGCATCACGCAGCCATGACCGACAGCTCATTGTCACTGCACGCACCACTTTTGTCATCACCTTACACACAATCACATGTCACAGTTTGAAATAAATGCACCTCTTACACAAACTGCTGTTTGTGCCCTGTGTTTTATTTGTACGGAATACAACGGCCACCTTGGGCGGAAAGGCACCTGATGCGTGGCATGGCAATGGAACCGGAGGGCCTGTAGGGACCTAGGGGTGGGAGACAGAACAGGAGCACATTCAATGAGTGTGTCACACACCCATCACACAGTACATGTCAACAACTACAAGCAATGTACACACATCGCACAGAGCAATAGGGCACAATGCCACAGCCACCAACAGTGGCATACTACCCTGGCCATGGAGCGTTGACACACAGCACGCAGTGAACAAACGGCCACCCTGACACAGCACACACACACCTGCACAGATACAGCCACATCAGCCGGCGTACATGGACACTCACCGTCAAGTGAAGTAGTGGGCGATGAGCTGCTGCCGCACATTCCCAGCTTCCTCCTCTCCGCTGTCCTCCTCACTCGAGCTGTCCTGGTCTGCGGGCTGGGGCCCTGGTTGATCTCCGTCATCCACGATGAGGGGGATCTGCTTCCGAATGGCCAGATTGTGCAGCATGCAGCACGCCACCACTATCTGGCACACCTTCTGTGGGGAGTACGCCAGCGCACCCTCGGTGCGGTCCAGGCACCTGAACCTGGACTTGAGGAGGCCAAAGGTACGCTCGACCACACGTCTGGTCCTCCCATGTGCCTCATTGTAGCGATCGTCTGCTGGGGTGCGAGGATTCCTCAATGGACTGAGCAGCCATGCCCCATTCGGGTACGCAGAGTCACCTGGGTGTGAGGGACACAGAGAACCGTTGCTATTCCAACTGGACAGGGGACAGCATCGCACAACCAGCACGCTACACCACTCCACATACTCACCGACAATACAGCCACGATCCTGTTGCAGATTGGACATCAGTCGTGGCAAGATGCTGTTGCGCATTATGTGTGCGTCATGGGCCGAGCCTGGGAACTTTGCACACACGTGGGTGATCACCATGTCCGCAAGGCACACCACTTGCACATTCAGGGAGTGCGTGTGCTTCCTGTTGCGGTACAGGTGCTCAGTGGCCTGTGGTGGAACAAGGCCAACATGTGTGCAGTCAATGGCTCCAACGACGTGTGGGATTCTGCCAAGGGCATAGAATGCACCCTTCACTGCCGCCAATTCACGAGCCCTGGGGAAGCGGATGTACCTGTTTCGGTACAGCATCATGGCTGCCAGTACATCCCTCAGCACCTTGCTGAACATGGGCTGGGACATCCCTCCTCCACTGCCCACTGTGTGCTGGAATGACCCAGTGGCGAAGAAATGCATGGCGGCCATCACCTTAGCCGTGGGGGTGACAGCTGTCGGATACACCCTGCGGGGACGGAGATGGGGTTCCAACATGGCACACAGTCGATGCAGGGTTGGCCTGTCCAGCCGAAACTTCCTAATGACCTCTGTATCGTCCATGTCCGCCAGCAATTGGTATGGGCGGTCAATGTTCGGTCTCCGCCTAGGGAAAATGGCAGTGGACACATGTCAAAGCAACACAACACATAGCAATTTCGCATACACATCACTGACATGACTGAGCAGGCACATGAGCCACAGCCCAGCTGTCAAGCTGGGACGGCACGGCCACAATACACTTACACAGGTCTCCCAACAATGGCAATGGCTAGTGATACAAACCACTGCCATGTGCATGCACATGGGGATCTAGGCCCCAATGACTTGCGGGCGTGCTGATGGGGACTGACTGCATATTCGTCAAGCGGCAACGCCACGGCAACATGAATGTCTGCTGAGCATGGAACTGCTTCCGAGGCTGGATGAGTATGGCACACGACGACGATGATGTGGGCACAGGCTGAGCGGCCAAAACAAGTGGGACCTGTGGCACGAGGGGAGAGACAGTAGTAGGTGTCAGCACTGCACCCTATGTACAGCACTGTACGGATCACACCTCCCGAAACATTGACAGGTGTCCACATTGACAGCCCCATGCCAAGACGGCTGTGTGCTTGCAGTCACACGTCACAGGTGAGAGGTTACATTGCACGTGCCAGGTGGCAGACGTACATAGTGGGAGCTGGCATGTGTGTGCATGTGTCTCCTGTTCAGGATCCACCA
This sequence comes from Calotriton arnoldi, assembly GCA_963921515.1. Classification (NCBI taxonomy): domain Eukaryota; kingdom Metazoa; phylum Chordata; class Amphibia; order Caudata; family Salamandridae; genus Calotriton; species Calotriton arnoldi. Next base: position 691,687 of record CAWUFW010009071.1, on the reverse strand, counting down.
GATGGGCGCTGACTCTGTACTGAGCATTGGACACAGCATGTTCCGTGGAAGGCTTGTGTGTGTGGGATGGTGGCACTGGATGTGCCTCCGTTGGGTGGGGGCCATGCACAGGGCGGGTACGTCGATGATTGCGCATTGTTGGTCACGGTGGGTGACCACTGAGTGTTGCCCTGTGTTCAATTCCTATGTCCGCATGATGATGGACTGTAGATGTGGGCAGACTACACATTGGTCGATGTGCTGTCTATATGCATGTGCCTTCACACCAGGCACAGCTGCCCCTGCACATGTGACCCCTGCTGGACTCGCTGCTGGGTCTGTGGAGCTGATGCACCTTCTGTGCGTGGGGCGGACAGCTCTCCTCACTTCCCTCATTGCGCATGTCATGACTTTGCCGCAGGTGACATGGATCATGGCGGGCCCACATGTACGCGTGGGTAGGCTACACATGATTGTTCACTGGTCGCCACCCCCAGTCAGTGTTTCGAATGGGAAGGTTGTCGTGCTGGTGGTATATTCGATGTGGCGGATGGGCGGGCCTAGGTGCGGGCTTACATTCCGGACATGGGGGTAGTTGGATTGGCGACTAGTTGCAGTACACACGGGACACGTCTCTTCCTTTCCACATCTGGGTCATCCCTTGTACTCACTGACAGTGATACAGTCATCTTCGCCCCAGCCCTCATGTCCTCCCCTCGCTCCCCCAATATGCATGTGCACCTGCGAGGCTAGCGCTTGCACAGGCAGCCCCAAGCTCGCACCAGAGAGGGCAAGGAGTGTATGTGTGGGTCCAGTTGCACGAGTGGGCTGTCTCAGGGTATGATGTGTTACGGGACGCCGTCCACCTGCGTGGTGCCCCAAATGGAGACCCGGCCTGCATGGACTATGCATCACAGTCTTCGCCTTCCGGATCCGCCACCTGCGACACCCAGTGGCTGTGGCTGCCCTTGCGGCCAGGCCGCGTCCGTCTGTGACTGATGGCCCACACATTCACTCTTTGGCCTCTCTGGGGAGGGCTCGGGGTGGTGGCGCACGCGCTTGCACTTAGTCGCAATGGCATGTGGCGTGGTTGGTATGATGGGCAATGGATGGGATGGTGCGAGCCACCTCCCGTGACGTCAGTGCTGCTCGTGCTGTGGTGCGTCCCCCTACACTTCCATCTGACTTGTGCCATGCTAGACGTTGAGGTTCTATTGCCTGCATGATATGACCAGGAGGAGCGCGAGGAGACCTCTCACACACCATGCTCCACTGCCATCCCGTGCCCTGTATCGCCTGTGCGGATTGACTATGTTGGGGTTACACCTGGTCGACTGGGGCTGTGTGTGCCTTGTCAAGGGGCATGGCGGGCGCATAACAGGATCCAGCTTGTCCACAGAGGGTGGGCTGAGGTGCGCCTGGTACCGCTTTGTACGTGTGCCCGGCTGCTGTGCACACACGTGTTCACTCCCCCGACAGGTGTCCTCTCACAATGCCCAGGGAAGCGGTGGTGTACTGTTCATGACCCCTCCCAACACGGCGTGCTCCAACTTGGCATGTGCGCATCTACCCGTCACACCCACCCACCTGAGCACTGCGTCCATACGACTTCACACGACACATGTGTGTCTTCCACAGTTGTGCTACTCATTTGCGTTGACATCCAATACCAGTGGACTACATGGTCATGTCACGACTGCCGTGTACTTCACATACTCTCATCCTCTCTCATTCGTACTTGTGAAATGAGTCAGCGGAGACAGTTTTGGTTTCAAACATTATATTGAGTCTTCTGTCCTCTGTGATGCAGTATAGTGGACACTACTGGCAGCGGAATACATGTTGAGGATATACTGAGCATGATTGCAAATGGGATAGGGTGTGGGGTTACATGTGATTGGCTGTTGCATGTGGGATGTGGGCTTCAGAGTTACATCTGCTTGGCCAAGGCTGTGCTAATGTACATTTACGTATAGCTGCGGAGCTGCGGACTTTGACACAGACGGTATACATGTAGCCTACCAGACCGCTTGGCATCATGGGCACAGTCCATCTCAGTTCCATGTGACAGGTTTGCTGCGGTTGTTCCTCATGCACGCGTGCATGTGAGATGACATCAGGGCATGTGCTTGCGTGCATGCAGCGGCGTGCCACTTGTTGTTGCAATGTGGTGGTTACTGGACATGTCACAGTCACTGGGGTCGTGTTGTAGTTGTATGCACTTGTCGTCCATGCAAAGGTCCTGGTATGGGATTCCCGGGCGGGGGTGGGAGGGGTGCAGCACCCACAGACTCCAGGCGACCTATTCATGTCCACTGAGCGGTGTGTGTGTCCATGGGTGCTGGATCCATGTCGTGTCCTGGTTGTTCGTGCAGTTCCGTCCATGTGGGTGCGATACACAGACCCCATGCCACTGCCTCCCACGATGCATGCGGTGTTCCTGGATGTGATGGGGAACAGTGTGCATGTCCCGGTCACATCCGATGTCATGGCGATGTCGTTGATGGTGTGGTTACAGTTGCCGGTCGTTTGGTATGGCTGTTGTGGTGGTGACTGGCCAGTCCGTGCGGAAGCTAAGCATGGGTGCGGGGTTGGACATCATAGGTCAATCGGGGAACCTGCGTTGTGGTCCGACGAATTTACAGGTTGTCAGGTATGCGATGCCGTCCAGCAGGGCTTCCATGTCATTGGTGGTGTACATGTTTGCCAGCCAATGTAGCGGATGGTGGCTGTCAAGGTGTTGTTCGTAAGTTGTCCCTTGGAGGACCATGATGGGGCATGCTGGGTGACATTCGATGTAGCTGTTCTCGATGATCCGTCGTGTGGAGGCACAGTGGTCCCATTTCAGTGCGGGTGCGATGTTGGCCACATTCGCCATGCCCCCATAGGCAGAGCAGGCCCTGTCGTGTGCGTCCAGAGGGAGGAGTAGTGGTAGCAGGTCCGCCTTTAGACATGCCGGGTTGGAGAGGCACATCTCCACGGGATGCTGGTAGGGACACCTCCGACAGTAGAAGACGGGCATGACGTAGCTGAACAATGTGATGCGGTAAGTCAGTCGGTAACTTACGTTCAGCAGGGACAGGAGATCGCATCCCAATGTATGTATCAGGTTGGTTTTGTACAGCTTGAGCTGTCCGGCGTAGTTCGGTAGGTGTGTTGCGGTTGCCATTTCGCAGCGGTGCGTTGTGGTGGCGTGCTCCGGCTGTGTGTGCAGTCTGCAATGTGCACGCTCCGAGGTTGCTGTGAGCTCTGTGTAGTCGTAGGGAGACAGGACTTGTGTTCTGTTGGCTTGTGCGGAGGACACGGGCCCTCATCCCACATGCTTCTCAGACAGTTCAAGGTCAGTGATGTGTGACTCCTTCCAATTAACTTGCATGTGGCCGACATGGGGGAGTGTTTTCTTTTTTCTTCCCCGTCCGTTGTGTGCTTCTGTGATATGCGCTATCTGCCCTGTGGTCGGTCTCCTCGGCATGCCTGTGTTGGTCTTTTCTTGGACAATGGCTGTATTCACCGGCTTCTTTCGTAGGGCTGTGGTTTCGGAGTTGGAATGGAAGGTCATTCAGTGCTGTCTGCTCTCCCTTGTGTGGGCGGCAGGCTGCCTTTCCGCTCTGCGTTGGGCCTTGTGTGTGAATGTTATTCTTGGGCCACCTGTTGTCGGTCCCCGGGCTCTTTGGTGTTCCGTTTTATATGTCTTGTTCATATGTGCAGGGTGGTATGGGTGTTTCAGTGTGGTACTGGCGTTCCTCTTCCCGAAGGGGCCCTGCTTCTCCTAGTTGGTGTTGCCGCCGCTGTGTGCTACGCCATGTTTGTTACACTGGGGTGTGTCCTGCTGTTGCGTGACTTCACTGACATGTGTGCGTCGGTTGTGTGGCGTTTGGTGTTGTCCGTGAATTGGGCGTTGGGGACATGTCTGTGGCAGGCCTGTCACGTGTCATGTGCGTTCGGGTGGGGCTGATGTGTGTGCTGCTTGGTTGTGTCCCTGTGTCTGTGTGCGACGCATGCATGGCGCTGCGGTTGGCCTCTGCGTTGTGCGCATGTGTGGCGGCGTCATCGCCGCTTTGGGGCCGTGACGGGGTCGTTGGTTCCTAGTCCCAGGTGGTGTGTACACATGTGTTACGCGATGTTACGATTTGGCCTGTGTGTCATATGTGGATGCAATGGTGGATGTGTAGTGTACACGCGCTGGTGGGGGTTGTCAGCTTTTTCCGCCCTTGCACTGTGTGCGCTGTTTGCGTGCACTTGTTGTGTGTGTGCCTACCTGCGTCTCCGCGGTACGTTGCGTCCTTGGTGGTGCATCAGCAAGAGCATGGGGAGGGCCTGCAGTGCTGGATTCATGCTCGGGGGAGCCGCTTCTTCGTTGTCCGTGCTCGGCGTCCGTGTTACCGCTTCGGTTTGTCGTACGGTATCTCTTAGCCGTGGGAGCCGTTTGTTTGCGGCATCGTAATTTATACGCCGGGCGGGACGTGATTTCGTCGGGCGGTGTGTGTCAATTGTGCTGCGCCGCTACGTGTACGGACGCACTTTGATGGCGGACGGTGTTGCTGGCTTGCCGGCGGTGTTTGGCCTACTTTTCGCATCGTAATTGGGCGGGCGTGTGGACTGCTGCGTGCCGGCGGTAACTGGTGGTTTTTGCATCCGCCAGCACGGCGGTTGTGCTTCCGCCCGCCATCGTAATGACCCCCTTAATATTTATATTGAATTGTGTATTATAAATAAATAAAATATAAAAAGTTAGAAAATGTAATATAATAAATGCAAATTATTAAATATTTAATTTGTTAAGAATGAAAACTTTAGAATTTAAATAAAATGTGTACATTTTTTAAAAAATGTAATCTAGGATATAAATTTATAAAAATCTTTAAAATTTAATATTGAAAAATTTGAATTTAGGTATTTTATGTAGATAATATATTATTTATATGTGATATTTTAAATTTAATAAAACATAAATATTTTTAAAAAAATAATATATTTTTGTTTTATAAATTATAAAAATAATAACATTTATTATATTATATAGTGTAGTAATTTATTATATGTGTTTTCAAATACTGAACATTTTTATGTATAGTGTAGTTAGTTATATTATAGTAATTTTAATGGGAAAAGAACAACAAATATTTTAAAGTTCTGGCAATTCCATTTATTTTACAGTAATTTCAGTGCGTATAGTTAAATAATTAAGTTTAATGACCAGCACTAATCCTAAATTAATATTAACTGGAGTGGGAATAGTAAATTAATTACATTTAGGATCGAGCACCTACCTCTAATTAATACTAACTGGAGTGGGAATAGTTAATTATTTAAGTTTAGTGTCCTGCACCTACCCCTAATTAATACTATCTGGAGTGGGAATAGAAAATTAATTAATTTTAGTGTGCAACACTTACCCTGAATTTATAGTAACTGGAGTGGGAATAGTAAATTAATTAAGTTTACTGTCCAACACCTACCCCAAATTAATACTAATTGGAGTGGGAATAGAAAATTATTTAAGTTTAGTGTCCAGCATCTACCCCTAATTAATACTAACTGGAGTGGGAATAGTAAATTAATTAAATTTAGTGTCCAGCACCTACCCCTAATTAATACTACTTGGAGTGGGAATAGTAAATTTATTAAATTTAGGGCCCGATTCTGATGCGGGTTGGAAAAGCTTCCCGACCGAGGGCCTGATTCTGATGCGGTTAGGAAGGCCTCCTAACGGCATTTGCTCCTTCCAAATTGGATTGGGAACGTGTCTTCCCGACCGAGGGCCCAATTCTGATGCGGTTAGGAACAAATGTTCCCATTGAAGTCAATGGGAGTTCAACCAAATCGTATCTGGAAGCATCCGGATGCATCCTACTCCGCCGGTCGGACTTTCCCGATCTGAGTGGGTCAGACACCATTTCCCAACCGATTCGGTCGGGAAGCTTTTCCAACCCGCATCAGAATCGGCCCCTTAGTGTCCAGCACCTACCTCTAATTAATAGTTACTGGAGTGGGAATAGTAAATTAATTAAGTTTGTTGTCTAGCACCTACCCCAATTTAATACTAACTGGAGTGGGAATAGTAAATTAATTACGTTAAGTGTCCAGCACCTACCCCTAAATAAAACTAACTGGAGTGGGAATAGTAAATCAATTAAGGTTAGTGTCCAACACTTACCCTGAATTTATAGTAACTGGAGTGGGAATAGTAAATTAATTAAGTTTAGTGTCCAACACTTACCCTGAATTTATAGTAACTGGCGTGGGGATAGTAAATTAATTAAGTTTAGTGTCCAACACCTACCCCAAATTAATACTAACTGGAGTGGGAATAGTACATTATTTAAGTTTAGTGTCCAGCACCTACCCCTAATTAATACTATCTGGAGTGAGAATAGTAAATTAATGAAATGTAATGTCCAGCACCTACCTCTAATTAATAGTTACTGGAGTGGGAATAGCAATTTAATTACGTTTGTTGTCTAGCACCTACCCCAATTTAATACTAACTGGAGTGGGAATAGTAAATTAATTACGTTAAGTGTCCAGCACCTACCCCTAAATAAAACTAACTGGAGTGGGAATAGTAAATCAATTAAGTTTAGTGTCCAACACTTGCACTGAATTAATACTAACTGGAGGGGAATAGTAAATTATTTAAGTTTAGTGTCCAGCACCTACCCCTAATTAATACTAACTGGAGTGGGAATAGTAAATTAATTAAGGTTAGTGTCCAACACTTACCCTGAATTTATAGTAACTGGAGTGGGAATAGTAAATTAATTAAGTTTAGTGTCCAACACCTACCCCAAATTAATACTAACTGGAGTGGGAATAGTAAATTATTTAAGCTCAGTGTCCAGCACCTACCCCTAATTAATATTAACTGGAGTGGGAATAGAAAATTAATTAAGATTAGTGTCCAGCACCTACCCTGTATTTATGTTAACTGGGGTGGGAATAGTAATTTAGCTAAATGTGTTTTTAATTATATTTTTAAAAAACTATTACAGTTTAAAGTAGTATCAAATTATAATTATAAGACAGTTGTGCAGGAAAAAATATAACATTGTATATATATTTAATTAAAACATATTATTTTACACAGTATACTTAATAAAAATAAACTTAATATGTAACATTGAATATAACATTAATAAAATGTTAGACAATAAATTCAACGTTTTACATTTTTTATTGATGTTTATTTATTGTAAAATATTATGAAATGAAAAAGAAATATATCTTTTATTAAAAATATGTAAAATAAACCAATACATAAAGATAGGAAATTATATTTATTTTTACAAAAACAACATAGGAGGTCATTACAATGATGGGCGGACTTTGTCCGCCCGCCACCGTAACGGAATGCGGGACCGTCTGCAAGGGGTTCGGCGGTCCCGCACCTGACATTAGGGTGCCACTGCCACCGTGGCGGTGGGACATCCTATTCCCAGCATTGTGGCGGGCGGAGCTCACCGCACTGCCCGCCACAATGCTGGGAATGTACGTCGTGCATTTGCATGCACAACGTGACAGGCACCGCGCGGTGCCTGCCACCTTGTGCATACAAATGCAGGGGGGTACCACAGGTACCCCCCATGTGCACCCCCCATCCCCCCAACATCCTGTGGGCCCGCTACGGGCCCCCAACAGCGAAGACTGTTTGCCTTTCCATGGCGGCAACGCCGCCATGGAAAGGCTGATCTCCGCAGGCATTGTAATATGGATGGCGGTGTCTTGCAGACACCGCCACCATATCAACCTTGTTTTCCGCCGGTCATCATAATATGGTGGGGGTTCTTTGCTGTGTGGATGGCGGGCGGATCGCACCCGCCGGGCCGGCGGTGACTACCCATAGTTTGTACATATGTAAATTTTTACATGTAATAATTAATGAAAAATTATTTAATACATTAGTACATTGCTTTAAACACTTGTGTACATTTTGTAATATCAGATAATGTAGTTTCACATTTCTTTAGATACATTTCAAAAATAAATATATATTTTTAACAGTTGTTAATTTTAGTTTGGTATTATTAACATTTTTTATTTAGTTACATATATTTGTAACAACTTAGGGGCCGATTCCGATCTGGGTCGGAAAGCTCTCCGACCGAGCCGGATCCGGAGAGATTTCCGACCGAGCCAGACTCCCGCAGTCCGGACTCCCGCAGTCCGACCGAGCGAGTACGATGCGGCCGTATGCTGCCCGACTCGATTCGGTCGGACTCCCATTGAAGTCAATGGGAGCCGGTCGTACAACGCGTACACGGGCTCCCATTGACTGAATGGGCACGTCGCGAACAGGGGGGCCCCCTACAGTGGGTACGCGTCATGCATGTGTTCGACTCTTGCGGCTACGCGTGCAGGGGGGTCTGACACGGACCCCCCAAGTCCGGCTCCGGGTGCTTTTGCGAGCCGGACGCTCCGACTCGATCCGGCCGTCCGACGCGTCCATCGTACTCGCTCGGTCGGAAAACGTCTCCATTGCGTGGTGCGATTCGTGTCCGTACGAGTCGGTCGGAGCGGTTCGGACCCGGGAACGAGTCGGCCGGCGATTTTTTAATAAATGTATGTAACATGTAAATACATGGAATTATAATATTAAATATTACGTGTTTTATAATATTTATTATTATAATTTTACAATGCCCCAAAAAATTATAATACATTTAAACAAATAAGATATAAATTGTAGTATTTTAATTACACATGATAATAAGTTTTCATATCACGTAATAACATTTTTTAAATTAAATTGCACTTATTTCATATGTTTAAAGCTGACATATTTGTTTGGGGCTTGTATTTTGTAACCGCTCGCAGTTGTTTTGGGTTATGTCGAAGGGGAGAAGGTCGCGGTTGGGAGCTGCTTCACGTCGAACAAGGTAAGATTACTTTTCTTTATTAAAACTACATTTTTAATTAAATTTAAAGGTAGTTAAGTTGTAGTTAGTGTGTGTACAGTTAGGTTTTAGAAGTTATGGCGTTTTTATGCGTACGTTAGGTTTTGACGATTTATGTATCGTTAGTGTTTGAGGCCTAGTTTAGAAAATTTTAAGTATGGTAGGATATGTTTTATTATCGTGTGTATAATGTTGTAAAACTGTTATATTGTATATTATGTGTATATTTGTGTGGGTGGGAATGTTTGTGTGTTTTTTTACAGGTTTTATTCGAAAGAAGTTGCAGTTTTTGGAAGATTGTGTTTTTAAATTAAGGAAGTGTACATTAGTTTTAGTAACTAATAATTATTTTACACTTCCTTAATTTTTCGGGTTTTCATGGAGCGTTTCTTTTTATTAAAAAAACTTTTTCGGGTTTTTTATGTTTTCTGGATTGTGGATTTACGGCCCGAGGATTACTTTTTGGAACAGTTGGATTTTTTCATTTTTTTGGGGAAACCTGTTAATCTATTTGGATTATGAGCTACCTGGATTGTTTGACAAGATGTGGGATTTTCTGTCTACAGCTACGGAAACGGTAAGTTATTTTAATTATTTATTGTGGGAGGGAAATATTATGAAATTTACTATTGTTGTTGTTTATTTTTCAAATATCTAATTAATGTGTCTATATATATTTATTTATTATTAAAAATATATTAGACAAATTAATTAGTTTTGTGAAAAAATACAATTGTTTTGTATGCATTTTCATATTTTAAACAGAAAAGTATTATACATTTTACACTGCTTTGAGAGTTTAGAGTAGGCTTTAGGCAACTATTGCTAAGTATTCTAGGCCTTTTGTTGTAGGGTATAGTTTGACTTGTGGTTGTAGGTATTCAAACATTTGCTTAGTTTGTTTGGATAGTTTAGGCCTGTTTGTGTAACAGATTGCTCTATTCTTAGCTGTTGGTAGCTCTGTTCTTTTTGGAGGGAGAGTAGGAGTTTGTGTAGAGTAGGTGTACCTCGTCCTGTTGATGCTTGGAAGGCATTATGCCAACCTTCAACAGAATTGTTGGTTTTTGCCTCTTGGTTTAGTGTGCTAAGGTAGACATTCCACCATGGAATTTGGTATTTTGGTTGTCTCCTTTGGCCTGATCTATGGAGTCTTCCCACCCAGGTATCTTCAAAATAGTCCAGGAGGGGACTTAATTTTTGTTTGTGTTGCTGGTAGTAAGGACTTTCTAGTAAAAGGTTGTAATGTTCGGCCACGTCAGTTACTGGGACGTAGGCCAGTGCAATACGTTTATTTATTTGACATTGCTTAGCAAGATGGCGTTGGAACAGGAGTGCTCTCGATGAGCTCCTGCGGGTCGGGATCACTAACCAGTGAAAATCCCGGTATTACCCTGCCATCCAACCTGCAACATTATACCCCTGCAATACCTCTCTCTTCGGGGTCCGGAGAGACATCGCCGACGAGCCTACCAGCCAAGCGGACGAAAAAGAAGCGAGGAGGAGCGGTCGAAGCTCCCATAATGGCGGCGGTCGGGGAAGCAGTGACTCCACATCACCGCTAAGAAGGAGACCTGAGAGCCGCCTCAGGGTCCGGTGTCAACCTGTAGTGAGGTTACAGTGTGCGGGCCGATGAGAGGAAGGCTACGCGACCGGACGACCTTTCCGGAGAGACTGTGCCGCAGCGGTGAAGCCTGCGCCCGCCATCTTTGCCCGACGAATGACGGTGAGAGGGGTGGTGGGAGGTGACGCCGGCAACCCCACTGAGAACCGGGGGTCCCGGGATGCAGCCTCCGCAAGCTTTGGGACAATATTGAGGTGCTATAGACAGGCGCGGGGTGCCGGCCCCGGGCTGCCTGACCTCAAAATGGTGGCTGTCTCAGACAGGCGCGGGGTGCCAGCCCCGGGCTGCCTGACCTCAAAATGGCAGCTGTCACCGACCTTCACCAGGATCTCTAGGCAGCACTGAACGGAGGGCCTCCATAGAACAAACATACACTGGTGACCATAAAACAGCAGCAAATGCTGAGTCCTTGTCCCGGGGACCATCGCCCCAAAGTCATGCATGCCTGATTTAGAGTTATTCCATTGGAGGCCAAGGACCATCAGTACTAAGACAGACAGTACTAAGATGGCTGCCGAGCTGGAGCTGGACAAAGAAGCTCCCAGGGCCAGGATCATTAACATTTAAATATCCCGCCGATACCCTGCCATCCACCAACTTTTGTAACCAGCAACGCTACTAGAAAGGAACATAAATGGCTCTCTCACAAGCAATTCTTAGCTCTCCTTGGATGCAGCAGGAGCTCCCTTGATGACCAACTCTTCCCCCCAGGGACTATGAATCCCTGCCTGTGATGACTGCCTCGGCACGGGAAGCATTGCTATCGAGTGTATAACAACCCTACAGTAAGTCTTCCCTGTAACTCCGGGATGGGTGCTACCAATTTGATCTATGACAATGCCCCACGGACTGAAACCTTGAGCATTGTACACACTACGGAGCCGGGTCAACAGGGCCCATGCCCGGTGGAACTTTGATGGAACTTTCGATGGACTTTTGACGATGCCCCCTGGGCGGATACCAAAACTGTTTGTACTTACCTCAGTGCACGAGCAACCCTGGCCGATGCCCGCTGGAGCTGTCATATGCAGCTATAGAGGAGTCTGGCCCTGGTTTCACCCCCTCGGCCATCACCTACCCAGCCGGTCATCTGACATTGTTTTCCTCGTTTCCTCGTTGTGTTGCCTTCCCTCCCCCTCCTCCTCCCTCCGTGATTCTTTGATTTAATTGATGTAACTATGTAACCTGTAACTTGCTGATCCTCTTGTAAAGCGCTCTAATACCTCCGGGTCTAGCCAGCGCTATATAAAACTTTTCAAATAAAATAAAATAAAATAAAAAATTTGGTATGCAAATGAACTGTTTGTAGCATACTCTACACTTAGGGCCCCATTAGGATGGCGGGCGGACTTTCGTCCGCCCGCCACCCTAGCGGTGCTGGGACCGGCCGCCAGACGTGCTGCGGTTTCGTACCACTGATTAGGATGCGACTGCCACCCTGGCGGTCGCATTCCGCTATCTTGACATTGTGGCGGGTGCTGCTTACAGCAGCACCCGCCACAATGCCAAAATGGCATGTTGTGCATTGCCATGCACAACGTGGCAGGCACCACGCGGTGCCTGCCACCTTGTGCATGGCAATGTAAGGGGGTACCATAGGTACCCCCCAAGTGCAGCCCCCCACCCCTCCACCCCCCTACTCCCCCGGGGTCCCGCATCGGGCCCCCTAAGCAATTCCCGCCAGCCTTTCCATGGCGGCATCACCGCCATGGAAAGGCCTTTGAGAACACCCATCCTAATATGGATGGCGGTGCCTGGTAGTCACCGCAACCATATTAGTGCCCAGTTCCGCCCGGCCGGCAATCGTAACGATTGCCGACCGGCGGAAAAGCGGCGGATGCACTTTCGTCCGCCGCGATACCCCCCGCCATGATAATATGGCGGGGGTAAATAATGTTGTGATGGCGGGTTGGATCGCCATCATAATGACCCCCTTAATGTAGATTTCTGAAGGTGTTTCCATAGACACTGATTGAAATGATAGTAACATCCCTGAATGGATGTGTGTGGGTAGGATGTTAGAATTGCAGTTATCATTGCCTGCTCAAAATCTATTATTATTTTCTGTGGAAAATAATTATTTGTTTCTTGTTTAATTTTAGTTAGTATTTCCATATATGTGGAGTTTTGTTTATTGAGTAGCAAGGCGTCGATAAAGGGGATGTTGGTGTTCTGATATAGGGCATGGACAGTGTATAATTGGTAGAATGGTTTGGGACAGATTTTAAAAGTCCCGTCCATCATCCATGTTTCTGATTGTTGAAGCTTTATTAAATTGTTTGCAGTAGCAAACATAATTATTCTTTTTCTTTGCATTTGTTGTCATAGAGAACAAAGGGTTCTTCATTATGAGTTATAGGTAGTTCTGGGGGAATTACCACCTCTTCAAAAGTTTTTGGAGTAGGTGTGGTAGTTGTTGTGGCTTTTTGGTGCGAGCTATAGTTCTTTTTAATGAAGAAATAGAGGGCATTTGCCCAGTAGCATGTTTAGGTGCTGTAGGCAGCAATTCTTTCAGTATTTGACAGGTAGGTTTCTGTGAGCTAGTGCTAGCTTCTCTAATGTCATCAAGGGCATTCCTAACGTCTATTTCAGTAACATTTGGAGGGTGGTTATGCTCCCTTGTATACAAAGCAGTTGTTTCTCTAGTTGTTGCCCGACCATAACATTTATTTGAATAGTACTTGCTACATTTCCAATTGACTTTTAGTCCACTTTGCTTTTCCTGGGTATAGACATACCCCATGTAACATAGCAAAAAAAAAATTCCTTTTTGGGATGTTGTAAATTGGGCGCCTTCTGTCATTGTGATGTGGTAAATTCTACAACATATGTATATTAAAATTATTAACATGAATATTATACATGTTTATGTCTTAATAAATACACATTCTTATAAATATACTTACAATGTTGGTTTTGAGATGATTTTAAATGGAGATGTTCTTTCTTTGTTTGTTGAATCCTGTTAAGTTGTGGCTTTTTCTGTAGGAAGAGTAAAACATATTTTTACTTATTTTGTTAAATTTGTACATGGGGTGGGGTGGGTGTTTGGGATGGAGTTGGGGTTTGGTTTGGTGTTTTACATGTTTTTTAAAGGCGTTTTGCTGAATAGTTACTTTATTAGTAAGATGGTTTTAGGAGGTGATCTGTTATTTTTTTGATGATGTGAGAATTATCTGTAGAGGAGACATAAATAGAAAAAGATATATATTAATTATTTGAGTATGATTAATATTAGTTTATGAAGATTAGCATTACTGTTATTTTATAGATGGTAATTTACTTACTTTTTGAAGAATGCAATAGTTTTTTCTTTGCTGAAGTCCTTGCTTCTGGTAGAAATCCAGCAGAATTTCGGCTTCCTTATTGTTTTTGGTTTAAGGTGTAAAAAAAGAATAAGTTTTCCTTCTTTATATAGTGTTTGTTTAATTGTTTGGTTAACCTCATTGGTTCATTTTAATATTGTGTGTTTTTATTGGTTGATATTTATTGGTTTAATTGTTTTGGTAGTTGTTTTCTATATATGGAAAACGCTAATTAAGAGTCAGTTTGTAGTGTTTTCTCCTCGCGCGCCCCCCCTCCGCGCGAGGTCATTGTTATGTATGCTGTCTCGCGCTGCCCGTTGGCACGCAAGCCTTTCCTCGGATTTACAGTTGGTTGATGATAGTTGTAAATGACAGTTTACGTCCGCCTCTGAGGTGCTTGCATGCACTCGGCCTGTCTGTGAGAACTTGAAATATACAATAAATCTTACCTTTCTACTTCCCGACTCCTCTGTTACTACATCTTTCGTGGCGACGAGTTTGTCTCAGAAGTTCTCACACAGCACCCACGCAGATCTTCTTGGATCAGAGGTGAAGCAACCACAGGAGGAGCGGAAAATTAATTACATGCTTAAAAGATTGCCATCGGACGAAGCTTTATCGCATCCAGTGACGTTTGGAAGCTGGAAATAACTTTTACTGAAAGTATAGCTGAAGCGGACTGCAATCCACAAACGGACGGATAGGCTCTGCAACGGATTTGGAAGGTTTTAATAAGGAAGATGTGCCCTTGAAGGTGAAGGCGCACCACACTTTCACACGGAAGGAGGGGCTCTGTTCCGCGTCAGGAAAGATTCTCACGGAAGAGGTGTTCTTGAGCCCCGCCTGCATCTGACTTTAATCAAGCTGGTAGGAGAGCCGAAAAGCACGGGAGGCGGAGGTACATGACGCATTCTCCATAGAGTTCGGTTCACTTCCGCCCACTTCTGGTAAACTCACTTTCAAGGAAAACAGTGAGTCCTGTCAGCGCTTCGCTTCCTCGGCTTGCCTGTCAGCTCATTCAGCCTTCACGAGTGAATCTCAAGCAGTGAGCCGCCTCTTCTCTAATGGCTCAAAATCTACAAAGCGGATGGTAACGTTTTGTTTTCACTCTATACAAAGTTCCCTGCGACGCATGGATCATTCAGGTACTGCTTATATTCTTTGCTTCATCACTTTCTCTAGTGCGCGTATTCCATCTCGGTGACACGCACACCTTTGACTTTTCTATATGGTATTAAGCGTGCACTGGCGTACACGGTGACACGCACACCTGGTCAATTATATAGTGAGCATTGTATCCCGGTTAATTGGTGACACCAACACCATTGTTCTTCAACTTCTCCACTTTAAGCGTGTTCTGACCCACACGGTGACACGCACACCTGGTCATTTTCTAACTCTTAAAAGGTTAATTCCGCTCCTGGTGTTGTTCAACTTTTCTGGCTCAATTTTTTATACTAGTGCTTGTGACTTTGTTATCAATTTTCAATATCTTATAATTCTCAGTGTTTCCAGTTTTTTTTTCTTGTGCAACTATCCTCTGACTTCACCATGCAGGCTGTCCAGCCTCCACCTCCATTTTTAGACTCACCAGGAGAGCCACCAGTAAAATGGCGACATTGGCTCGATGCTTTTGAAACCTACTTAGGGGCAATTGGTGCACACAGGTTCAGACCCGAAAGGAAAAAGCTTTTACTTTTACACTCTCCAGGGTTTGAAGGGAGAGCTACACTAAAGCACTTGCCTGAGCCTGAAGCTATTGAGGGTGAAGAACCAGACGAATATCAGTGCACCATTAGGAAGTTAGCTAAGAGATATGACGTCCAGCCTAGCGTAGTTGTGTTAAGACATAAATTCTTCAAACGTGTCCAAAAGAATGATGAAGATGTGGACACATACATCACAGCTCTTAGGAAAATGATTGCTGATTGCGAATTTGAAAACTTCAGTGAGCAGTTGGTTCGCGACCAATTTATAAGTCAATACTCTGATAGAACTATTAGACAAAAGTTACTCTCGTTAGAAAACCCCTCTTTGGATGAGTCCATTCACATCGCAAAAAGTATTGAAGCTTCCCAAGCATCGGTGAAGGAACTTGAAAGTAAGACAACAGAAGTAGTCACTCCAGTATGCCTTACTAATTACAACAAAAAAGATACCCCACAGAGCAGTTTTTTCAGAAGAACTGACATTTGTTTTAGATGTGGTAATTCAGTACATACAAAAAATGGTAGACCATGTCCAGCTAAAAATGTTGTGTGTCGGTCTTGTGGCAAAGTGGGCCATTTTGACAAAGTATGCCAGAGTCACAAAAGAGAAAATGTGAGGATAGGGCGTGTCAAAGACAACAGTGAGAGTGAAAATGATGATCCCCTGGAAGAATTAAAAGATATGATTTTAGTGGTTAAGGACAGCGACATCAGAACAGGTGATCCCAATGACTGTATAGACCCCTATGTTGACATAACTGTTGGAGAAAGGAAGTTACGCCTTCTTGTGGATTCAGGTGCACGTATCACTATGATTACCGAGTCACTTTTTAAAGCCAATTGGGGAGATAGACAGTTACTTCCCCCGGATCGTGCCCCTGTGTCATACGAAGGACGAAAAATCGATCTCCATGGATATTTTGAAGACGTCATGGAATTCAAAAACAGGCGCATTCATGGAAAAATATATGTGGCCATACATGGGTTGAATATTCTAGGGTGGTTTCACCAAGGGTTGTTTGACATGATGCTATGCCCAGGGGCAAAGGAACAGGTCTTGGCCATTCGGGATTCGAATCAAGTGGAAAGTCTTCTAAACAAATATCCTAAGGTTTTCTCAGGGGAATTAGGAAAAATCAAAGGATTCAAACATAGAATAAAAGTTAAAGAAGACGCCATTCCTGTAAGACATAAACTTATAAGTGTACCGTTTAGCATAAGGGAAGATTTGGAGAAAGAGCTTGTGTCTATGCGTAAGAGAGGAGTGATCGAGCCGGTGGAATCTTTGAATTGGTCATCTCTATTAGTCGTAGCACAAAAAAAAAACGAGTTGAGGATCTGCATTGACTTGCGCGGTCTGAACAAAGTAATTTGGGTTGACTCGCACCCTCTACCCAACATCTCTGAAATGTTGGGCATGGTTGCAGGAGCCAAAATATTTTCTAAACTCGACCTGGCGTCAGCATATCACCAGGTTGAACTCGACAGGGAATCACGTCATCTCACAGCGTTTAATTCTCCCTCAGGTATGTTTCAATTCTGTCGCATGCCGTTTGGCCTGGCCTCGGCAGCTTCAGTCTTTCAGCGTCTCATGGTCAATCTCCTCAAAGGCATCAAAAACGTGGCAATTTTCCAAGACGATTTCCTCATATACGCTGCTGACAGACAGACAGAGCATGATGAAACTCTGGGACAGGTACTTTCCACATTTCAGGAGCATGGTGTTGTGCTTAAACGTGACAAATGTGTGTTCTCCAAAGACTCTGTAGAATACATGGGTCACACTATCTCTAGTGCTGGTGTCACGCCAAAACCCAGTCTTGTCCAAGCCATTCTGGATGCCACAGCCCCAAAGGACAAAACTGGTGTGAAATCCCTGCTGGGTCTGACTGAGTTTTATTCACGGTTCATTCCCGATTATGCTACCAGAGTACGCCCCATATCAAATTTGCTCAAACATCAAACTGAGTTTGTGTGGTATGAAGAGTGTAAGCACGCATTTGAATGGATTAAAAATCAACTCAGCAAAGTAAAAGCCTTAAAACCATTTGAACCCTCGAAACGTTGTACCTTGACTGTTGATGCCATCTGTTATGGGCTGGGTGCTGTCCTGACCCAGGATGTAGGTTCTCAGGAACACACTATTGGCTCCGCATCCAGGGTGCTGAGGGACACTGAATCACACTATTCTGTCATAGAAAAGGAACTTCTTGCTTGTTGGTGGGCTATTGAAAAGTTCAAGTGCTACCTATGGGGTAGGAAGTTTCTTGCATCCAAACTGCTCCAATTCAAGTTCGATGTTGTACACATCTCAGGAGGAAAGAACGTTCGAGCAGATGCACTTTCACGTCTGCCCCCCATTTCCAATGAGTCAGTGGTTGGCGAGAAGCATATTGATGATGACGAGCACGAAGACTGCATAGTTGCGAGGGTAAAACCACTAAATGTGTGTTCCGTGGTCGAAAGCAGCTGGTATGCTGCCATGGACTCTGATGAAACATTGAAAGATGTAAAACAATACATTATCAATGGGTGGCCTAAAGAGAGAAATGTTAATGTTCATGTTCAACCGTTTGTAAAAGTATGTGATGAATTGTCACTAGAAGATGGTCTTATTTTCAGACTAGATAAGATAGTTCCCCCGTTTGAATGGATTAAAAATCAACTCAGCAAAGTAAAAGCCTTAAAACCATTTGAACCCTCGAAACGTTGTACCTTGACTGTTGATGCCAGCTTTTATGGGCTGGGTGCTGTCCTGACCCAGGATGTAGGTTCTCAGGAACACACTTTTGGCTCCGCATCTAGGGTGCTGAGGGACACTGAATCACACTATTCTGTCATAGAAAAGGAACTTCTTGCTTGTTGGTGGGCTATTGAAAAGTTCAAGTGCTACCTATGGGGTGGAAAGTTTACTCTACAAACAGACCACAAACCTTTAGTAGCCATTTTGGGGAACACGAACCATCGCAACACCACGCCACGTATAGCCCATCTTGCATCCAAACTGCTCCAATTCAATTTCGATGTTGTACACATCTCAGGAGGAAAGAACGTTCGAGCAGATGCACTTTCACGTCTGCCCCCCATTTCCAATGAGTCAGTGGTTGGCGAGAAGCATATTGATGATGACGAGCACGAAGACTGCATAGTTGCGAGGGTAGAACTACTAAATGTGTGTTCCGTGGTCGAAAGCAGCTGGTATGCTGCCATGGACTCTGATGAAACATTGAAAGATGTAAAACAATACATTATCAATGGGTGGCCTAAAGAGAGGCATGTTAATGTTCATGTTCAACCGTTTGTAAAAGTATGTGATGAATTGTCACTAGAAGATGGTCTTATTTTCAGACTAGATAAGATAGTTCCCCCGTTCAGTATTAGGAAAACACTGTTAACCAAGGCCCACGAGGGACACCTGGGAGCTACACTCACTAAACGTAGGATTCGTGAATACTTCTGGTGGCCCCAAATGGACAGAGACATTGATGCTCTGGTTCTAGAGTGTACCATTTGTGCGGGTAGCGATAAGAGTCTACGCACATCCAACCCCCCCTCACTCCCATACCCCTTCCTTAAAGAATCCTCCATCAACCACCTCAAAAGCTCACTCTATCATCCCCAAACCAATGGGCTTGTTGAGAGACTTAACAGAGTCATTGGGGATTGTATAAGGTGGGCCATTGATCATAACAAAGCCATACCCGCAGCTGTGAGAACTATGTTGTGGTTCTACAGGACCACGCCCCACTCATCCCCGGGTGTTTCCCCCTTTGAACTCCTAAAAGGCAGGAAGCCCTGCATGGATTTTAGGCTGGCATGGATGTCCAAGTGGTTCAAACGCAGCGCATCACCACAAGAGCTAGATGAAATGGTTAGACACAAAGTTAGTGATATGCAGAACAAGCAAAGAACATATTTTGATGTCAGGAAACATGTCTCCAACAGAAAGTTTGCTGTAGGTGACATAGTGAAAATTAAGAGACAGGGTTTTGTTAAAAAGGGTGAATCTAAGTTCAGCGAACCTGTCTCCATCGATAAAGTATGTGGAAATGCTGTACGTGTCAATAAGTGTAATTGGTGGAACATGAACAAGATTGTAAACGTCAATGACAAGGTTGGTGTGAGGCCAACCGTAAACTCTGATGTGGACTTGTCACATACTTCTGTTCCTAGTTACTGTGATTTTGATGATCTCAATAACCCCCTTGCTTCCCCCAGGAGGCGTTCCAGAGTTGTCAGATTACCCGTAAGGTACAGGTGATTTATTTGTCCCTCTTCTCTCTCTCTTGCTCTCTCTCTTGCTCTTTCTCTTTCTCTCTCTCTCTCTCTCTCTCTCTTTTTCTCTTTTCTCTGCTCCCCTTCTTCCTTTCTCCTCCTCTTCGGAAAGGAGATATATGTAGTGTTTTCTCCTTGTGCGCCCCCCCTTTGCGCGAGGTCATTGTTATGTATGCTGTCTCGCGCTGCCCGTTGGCACGCGAGCCTTTCCTCGGATTTACAGTTGGTTGATGACAGTTGTAAATGACAGTTTACGTCCACCTCTGAGGTGCTTGCATGCACTCGGCCTGTCTGTGAGAACTTGGAATATACAATAAATCTTACCTTTCTACTTCCCGACTCCTCCGTTACTACACAGTTTTTTTTTTCACTTGTTGAATTATTTAAATGTGTATAATATTATATGTGATGTTAAAAAATGTGTGTACATAATGTAAGTATAAAATTTAAATGGTTATTAATAGTGTATTTATTATTTAATGTTTTAAGATATGTTTTACTATTTTCTAAAATTATGTATTTGCTTGTATTTTATATGCAGTGTATGTTTATTTATTTAACTATATTTATGGTGTTTAATTTTCTGTGTTTTATCTATTTTTGAGTTGTCGATATTTTTACAAAAACGATAATATTGCTGTCTATATTATTGTGATCGATATTTTGGACATGTATATTTTTAAAGGATGTTCGATATTTTAGATAACGATAATTATGTGTTTGATATTACTGTAATCGATAATTTTGGATGCCGATATTTTGGGATCGATAATAGTGTATTTTTTAAATTAAGTATAGGGTATCGGTATTAGTGTCGTCGATATTTTTGTGTAGATAAAAATGTAGGTCGATATTGTGTCTGTCGATATTATGTCAGTGATTCGTAGCAAGGCTGTGTACTTCGCACGAGAGTGTAGGAGCAAACCAGGCACCCCCAAAAAGGCAATTGAAGTAGTAACAGGGCCTGATTCCACTGGAGACCGCCTTATCAAGTAAACCAACACACAGAGTCTCGCATCTCTTGGCAAACACCACCAACCTTGCGCCTCAACATCTGACTGTCATAGTGACTTTAGTGCCCTCTCCTCAGGAACGCAAGGTCATTCCCATATTACTCAACTCCACTGCTACAGGCAATTTCTCGGACATGGATCTCTTCAAAACACTAGGTATCACCACTGTCCGAAAAGACAACAATGAACCAGTCAGAGCCGTGGACGGCTCTGAGTTATCATCCGGGCTCATTGTATACCAGACTACACCTTTGACTATGATATGTGCCAATACTCACACCAAGCAAATCCAATTTTACCTCATAGACACCCCAGTGTTCTGAGCCATGTTGGGTATTCCCTGGCTGCAATTGCATAATCCAATAACAGACTGGAAAGCCAGGAAGGTGACATTGGATCCAAAATACTGCGGGCATTCCTATTATCAGGAAACACCCCTGCATTGTGCGTCCACACATATAGTGACAGTTCCAGATGCTTAGACTAGACCTTATCAGGATTTTCATGATGTTTTCTGCAAGCATAAGGCCACTCAGTTGCCACCTAATATGTCTTATGACTGTTGCATAGACTTGATCCCCGGGGCAACTCTCCTGTGTAGCAGGGTGTACATTCTTTCTGAGCCTGATAACTTGTATCTCTGAGAATATCTAGACGACTTGTTGGCTAAGAGGTTCATTAGCCATTCAACATCACCCATGCCGTCTTTTTCATGCCAAAGAAGAATGGCAAGCTGTGTGCCTGCATAGATTACTGCGCATTTAACAAGGCAACAGTAAAGAACCGTTACCGCCTCCAGCTTCTACCAGTCCTATTAGATCAGGTGCGCCAGTCCACCATTTACACAAAATTCGACTTCCAGGGCGCCTACCACTTAATCCATGTGATGGAGGGGGATGAGTGGAAGACGGCATTCCAGACCAATTTCAGGCTCTTTGAGTGCACTGTGATGTCCTTTGGGTTGTATAATGCTCCTGCAGCCTTTCAATTTTTCATCAAGGAAGTGCTGCAGGAGTTCCCTGACGTCTGTGTAGTGGTGTACATAGACACTATCCTGATCTATTCCTCCTCCACGGAAGAGCATATAGGGCATGTGAGAGAGGTTTTACAATGGCTCCGTGAGTACCAACTCTTGGTTAAGACGGAGAAGTGTTTCTTCAGTGCCAGAACCATTGAATTCCGGGGGAATGTCATCTTCCCCGATGGGATCAATATGGCTCAAACTAAGGTGCAAGCCATACTTAATTCGGAAGCTTCAAAATCTGTCAAGAAAACCCAGAGATTTCTGGTCTTCGCCAATTTTTATCAGTGTTTCATACCCCAATTTTCCACCATGGTGTCTCCGATCACATGCCTGTTGTGGAAGGGGTTCCCTTCCATTGGTACACAGAGGCCTTACAGCGCCTGAATGGTACTTTCACAGAGGCATACACCATCCTGACCCTTCCCAGCCATTTTGTCGTGGAAGCTGGGGCTTCCCAGGTAGCTGTAGATGGTGTCCTATTTCAATGAGATCCTGATTCTGGCTGCTTCCATCTGGTAACGTATTTTTCAAAAAAGCTGCTACCAGCGGAACAGAATTATACAGTGGCAGAAAGAGAGCTATTAGCCATTAAACTCACCTTTCAAGAGTGATGCCACCATCTGCTAGGGGCTAGACACACTGTTACAATGTATACCGATCATTGTAACCTACCGTTTTTCCAGGCAACCAAAGCTTTGAAACCCCGCTAGTTATGCTGGCTATTGTTCTTTAACAAATTTGATTTTGTTATTAAATAGGTCTGGCAGGGCACAGCAAAAGGCTGACACTCTATCCAGGTTGGGATTTTGCTCTTATGACCCAGAAAACAAACAAATCCGAAGCATCACACTCCCGGAACAAATCGCAGCTCTGTGCTCCTCACAAGACTTCCTTGAGAAACTGTGAGCAGTAAAGGACAACACATCCTGTCCCCCTAATGTCACTGAAAAAGAGGGGTTACTGTACCATGCAGACCAGTTGTTTGTTTTCACACAAGAACTGTGCGACACTGTGCTAAATTGTGTGCATGTTTCTGTTTTAGCAGGTCGTCCAGGGGAAAAGATAACGGCGTAGTTGTGTCAAAGATGGTTCAGGTGGCCAACACTTGTACAAGATATAAGAAGCTTCGTCCTAACCTGCTCCACTTGTATCCGAGCAAAATCTCTGCATGTTCCACCTTTGGGGTTTTTGTGTCCATTGTCCATCCCACCAGCTCCATGGCACACACTGAGAATTGACTTTATCACAGATAACGAACATCTGACGTTTGGCAACTGTGAACTACATAACTAAAATGGCCCACTTTGTCCCCCTAAATTGTCTGTACACAGCACCAGATGTCACTGATTTATTTGTACACCACATTATGAGGCAACATGGTTTGCCTACCTCAATCATTTCCAATCGTGGTCTGCAATTTGTATC
The DNA here is from genome assembly GCA_963921515.1 of Calotriton arnoldi. Classification (NCBI taxonomy): domain Eukaryota; kingdom Metazoa; phylum Chordata; class Amphibia; order Caudata; family Salamandridae; genus Calotriton; species Calotriton arnoldi. The sequence goes on along the minus strand of CAWUFW010009071.1, from coordinate 668,442 downwards.
ACAGTTTTGGTGTAGCTTCTGTTCCCCTGTAGGCATGAATATTCATTTGTCCTACACATATCATCCCAAAACAGATGGACAAACGGACGTGTTACTAGTCAGTCCCTAGAACAAATCCTGAGATGGTTTTTGTCCACATGGTCCACCGAATGGGACATTGTTGAATTTGCATATAACAACAGTGTTCAGGTTGCCACAGGAGTTTCTCCCTTCTTTTGTCTGTTTGGTAAACACTCCAGGATGCTACGAGGTATCCACAAAGGTCCCATAAATGCAGGAACATCATAGAAGGTTGCAGAACATTCAACAACAAGTCCAACAGCATCTAGTGCAATACAAAAAACATGGAAAACCTGCCCCAGTATACCAGACGGGAGACCGGGTGTGGCTGTCATCGAAGAATCTCCACCTCGCAGGGTCCAAGAAATTGAATACCCACTTCCTCAGTCCGTACCCAGTCACCAAGGTTATAAACCCTGTGACAGTCAAACTTCCCTTACCAGCTGAATTAAAAGTGTACCCTGTTTTCCATGTCTTCCTACTTTGTCTCTATTCCCTGAGTACCCATTCTGCTCCTCCGCCACCCCCAGTGACAGTTGATAGACAATGGGAGTTTGAGGTTGCTAAGGTCCTGGATTCCAAGTATATTCACAAAGTCTTACACTACTTACTGGCTTGGAAGGGTTATGGTCCCGAGGATAATTCCTGGGGGCCCGCTACAGCGGCACTTGCCACCTGCCTTGTCCAACAATTCCATTTATAACAGCTGAACTAACCCCGCCCGTTTAAGGGATGCTTGGTAGGGAGGACTGTCAGGAATCCGCATGCTGTGCCCTTTATTCTTCGTCAAAATCCCCAGGGGCCACTAGACAATCATGATATTATCTATGTTAGACCTGGCACCATTGGTGTGAGTTTCCTCTGTATTTTTTGCCTTTGCCTCCTGTGTTTTTGCTGTGTGTTGGATTTTGTTTTTGCTGGTCTAGATGCTTTGGGCACTTTGCCTCTGCTGTTCAGTGCCAAAGTGCAAGTGCTCCCTTTGTAAAGTATTGTTATGGATTAGTGATTCCCTGATTGGCATATTTGATTCACTAGTCAGTCCCTAGTACAGTGCACTGTACTAGGGACCTGTAAATCAAAAGCTCCTAGTGGGCTTGCAGCACTGATTGTGCCACCCACATAAGAAGCCTGTAAATGTAACTCAGGCCTGCCATTGCAGAGCCTGTGGGCAGTCTAGGGCTGCCATGTCGACTTGGCAAGTGCACCCACTTGCCAGGCCCTAACCTTCCCTTTTCTTACTTGTTAGTCACCCCTAAGGTAGACCCATGGTACCCCTGTGGGCAGGGTGCAGTGTATGTAAAGGGTATGACATGCCCTGGTGTGTGTGGCATGTCCTGATAGTGAAAGACTGCCAATTTAGTTTTTCACTATTGCAAGGCTACCTGTTCCCATAGGATAGAATGGGGTGTTTGCTTATAACATCTTATAAACATAACTACCCCTGGGAACAAGGTAGGAAAATAAAGTTTAGTATGCCTGAACTCAGAATGTTAAAATGCATCTTGTAGTGAAGATGATTTTTACATTCTGTGTTTGAAAATACCACTTTTAGAAAGTAGGGATTTTATTTTTGCTTAGCCAGCCAGTGTGCCTCTGCTAGGATGTGTATTGACTGTCTGGCTTTGGAGTGACAGGGGCTAGGGATGAGCAGTGGCTCCGGAGAGTCTGATGGGTCAGGGCTGGGCTGAATAGACCTAGGCTGCATTTAGAGTAGGGGGAGGAGATTTCTTTTCACCTGAATGGGCCTGGTCTGCTTGACACAATGCTGTCTCCACCTCCTGCCAGGAAGCTGCACCAGAGAGGACAGAACTGGTTTTGACTGAGCGCAGGGCTTCTATGCCACCAGAGAACAAATGATTTTGCTGTATGAAAACAGGGGCCCAGACCCCAGATTTTTAGATCACTTCTGGGAAATCAAGAGGAACCTTTGCCAAGGAGAAGAGCTGGAGAAACTGAAGGAAGAGTACTGCCCCTTTGCTGTGTGCTGTCTGGGGTTGGCCTGCAGTAGCTGTTTCTGCCAATGAAAGGAGAAGGACATTGCTGTGTGCTGTGTCCCCTCCTTGAGGAAGATCTCCAAGGGCTTGAAGTGGAGCTTGCCCCCTGTTCACGAGGTCTCAGGAACATCAAAGGCTTCACCAAGTTTCTGGGCACCGTCTCTGGAACCGCTGGTTTCAGTTGCTTGGCGAAGAGAAGGGTAACCAATGCTGTCACCGAGTCCGTCGCAGGATTCCGTGTCCTGAAGGCACCGTAGAGAGCACCACCTCGTTTTGCAACGCAACCATGGTCTCACGACTCCATCAACGAGCTGCTGCTTGCTCCGCGTCCTGTGGGCATCGCACTCTGCACCGCTTCGCTACATGCTGCACTGACATCATTGACTCCATCGCTGCCCCACTCAAATACTACTGGCTCCGTCATCGCATCATGACCTGCCAGCACCGCATCAAGCACTGTCTCACCCTGCAACGCAAGCCTTGGTCTCACCGACTCCCGTCAACGAGCCGCTGCCTGCACTGAGCCGTGAGGACACCGCACGCTGCAACGCTTCCATCTCACATCGCAACCGCGACGGTTGCCCCAGACCGGCTCGTACCATTGTGTCAGCCACAACAACAAAAGGTACTGTCTCCGAGTCAGTCGACACTTTAGCTAACCCATATCGACGCGGTTGGCTGGAATTGTTAGACTCTGTCATATTCAGAATCGCGGTAGCCCCAGACGGAGCTACCGAGTCAGAGGAACTGTATTTTCATGTTTTTTCTGCAATTTAAAGGGTATTTTGCACATTAATTATTTTTTAAGAGTATTGTATGTTGGATTTTTGATGTTTTTTGGTCTTGTTGGTTTAGATAGTTTGCTTATTTTTCTAAACTGGTGCGGTGTCCATTTGTAGTGTTTTCACTGTGTTACTGTATGCATGCATAAATGCTTTAAATACTGCCTCTGAGATAAGCCTGTCTGCTCGTGCCAAGCTACCAAGGGGGTGAGTAGGGGTTATTTTAGAAGTGTATCCCCCTTACCCTGACTAGGAAGAAAGGTCCCTACTTGGACAAAGGTGCAAACCTCTGCCAACTAGAGACCCACATTTCTAACAATCTGTCTTAGTGTTGATATGGGTATTGTGTCTGGCCCAATGCTTGTTCCTTCCACGTGACTCTATGTTGTGCCAATGCTTGTTGTTTCCGATTGCAAATGTTTGTTGGTTCTTCCCGAGACCATGCTAATGAGCCCTTCACATTTTTACAGGGTGCAGTGCAATTGTTTATAGTGTTTGCTAGGCAACCCACACGTTGTTGTCCCTCAGCAGAGCGTGAGGCCAAGTGCTTAACAAATGACTGTTCTGATTGGCTATAAATAGCCACGCCTAGCACAATGCCGTGCTTGGCAATGTTTCCTGTTTCCACAGCAGCCGCGTTTCCTCTGCATCAGACCGCATCAGCTGTTTTCTGTTTCCAGTTCTGTGGCCTTCTGCGCTCCAGCCCCGCAGCCTTCAGTGCTCATCTCCAGCACCATGCTACATCGAGGAGTCAACCTCTGGCATTCAGCTAAGTGGAGCGTGTGCCAGTTTTCCTGCGATAGCTACCACAAAAAACATCGCCACGGATGAGTGCGACAACTAACACTAATGATATGCAGAGTAGGCGTTCCCGTGCAAAAACACAAGAAAACACCACTTCGCGCGATTCTCAACGACCAGTCAGATCTGCGATGCGAACCAAGAACAGGCGATAAGGCGCGTTAGCTGCAGGGATTTAACACCTGCCTTTAGCTGGTGCTAAGCAGGATGACTCCCTGCAGTATGAAAGGGAGCCCAGCCCAGAGCCACAACTGAAGACCTGCAGATGCCATGGAGCCAATGAACATGCAGCTCGGAGACCCAAGAGGGCCACAATTCCCACCACCACCACCCCCAGGACCCCCCCCGGGCCCCACCCCCCAGACTACCACCAAGGCAGCGTAGGACAAGACAGCGGACCTTCCAAAAATGGCATGGCCCCTCAGCCACACAAGTGCAGAATGGGGGGAGAGGTGGGAACCAAGTATGTGTGAAGGAGGCAACTCACCCATGAAGAAGAATGTACACAATGCCAAGTGTGGCGGTGATGTGCTGGACAGACCTCAGAATGCAGAGCACAGACATGTCCATGTGGACATATACTGCTGGGGTTTGTAGTGTTGTGGACAGTGGACGCAAACATGTTACCTCAGGCAGTGGGGAAGACCCTGCACATGTAGCTGTGCCGTCCCCCCCTTTAAGCGTAAGCGGAGTGGGCTGGGCTGGGCCGGCGTACGTCAGTCCAGCACAGGGGTGTGTAGAATTAGCCCGGGGCTCAGGGCGTGGTTCAGTTCTGGCCTGGACAAGGAAGTCACCAATGCGTGTGTCTCTGTTGTAGTGTCGGCGCCACCTGGCCCGCAATTGACAATGTTGCAATGTACCATGCACCCGGAGGGCGGTCTCGCACGAACGGAGAAATGAAGGAGCGCATGACCGCTCGGGGTCTTGGCTCATACATGCCAAGTGTTGTGTGTATCTGCATTGCCACAGCATGAGCCAAATGCCTAGCCTTAGTCGCAGCGTGAGTTCAGCCAGGCATGAACTCTACATCTGTGTCCGCATTAACCTTACCATAGGCCTACACTCACGCAGCCCCCCACCTTCAACGGACAACATCACAGTGTCTTTGTCAGGCTTGTGGACATGCACAGACAGGCATGACAATGGTGTGCCGTTGGAGTGCAAGTGATGCAACCGCGCAGCGCACACAAGTAAATAGGCTCTGGTGAGGGAGGAGCAGCTGTGAGGCAACGTAACACACAGTGATGCCGCTCATTTGCCACATGTAAGTCATGTCAAACATGGATCCCAAAGTCGCACACATCCCACCCCACACCCAACAAGCCACATCACACTTCATGAATGCAAGCAGATGACAAACTGACATTAGGGATGAAAGCTCCTTTGTCTGAACTATCAGGCGGAAGCACATCTGCACATCCGGCCTCGGAATTGCATGTGCCCGGCACCCCCTTACAGATACGATAGCAGTTGAGGACGACTCCCACACTACGCACAGCCCGACGACAGACCAATGTATACACACCCCACACACAGAAGTCCTTGCTCGGAGTTATCTTGCATGGAATGGCCTTCACACTTACTCCCACACCATCCCAGGCGTACAACCGTTGCACACTTAAATAACTCATTGATCCGAGCTGTGGCATTTCATCCACAGAACTGGCGCAGGTCAGAACAGTGCTGCTTCAACCAGAGCCACTAACGCAATGGCAGACCATCCCGGACACATGCACAACCCCTGTCATGTGGAACTGTACCGTGCACGTATGCTGCATTTACTGGGGGCACTGCCATTGGTAGTGCTGCAGATCAGTTACCGGCTGAGCTTCCGCCTTGCCAACGTCACCTGCGTGCAGCCTGTGTTGCATTGTCGCTCGTGCATATTCGAGTGGTCCATGGATGTCTGCCTATCCAACAGGACAGTAGCCGAACTGGATATGGACATGTGTGTGTGCCCCCTGTTGGCCCACGACCATGAGTGTCACCGTGACACCCGTCTATGGGATGCCTGGATACTTGGCATACATGCTGGCAGCTGGACCTGGGAGTTTGCAGAACTCCTCGTGTGCAGTGACCACATTGAGCCGCTCCCCTATTGGGCTGTAGTGCTAATTGGTGAAAGGGGGTGGACGCAGCACATCTGTCCGGACCTGCTAATGGTTAGCCTCGCCATCCTGTTCGATGAAGTTGACAACGACCTCATGTTGGAAATGATTGCCTACGAAGCTGCACTCGCTTTCATAGACGTGTAACTACGTACCTGCAGACACAACAGTTTGGAACACATTGCACATGTCCCGACACCTTGTTGGGACTTGGGGTTCTGGTCACATCTCCCACGACGACAGTGGACATGTCTGCATTCGCCTGGACTCCAAATACATGAGCGGACAACAACGCGGGTAACACACACCTGTGAATGGTGCGGCACTCCCCCGGAGTGGACAGCGGCGCTTGGCAATGTTCCATGTTCTGACATACTGCTGCATTGGTCTGCATGTTGTGGCACTTATCTTGGCCGTACTGACACACATATGCTAATAAAGTCTACGCACCTTCACTTGTATTTAACTGTGATGAGTGTTGATTTGTATGACAATGCGTGTCTCACTGCCTATCTGGGTCACGGCCATACATGCATTACTACACCATCAGGGATGTGGGGTTGTACTAGTACATCATCATCTCACAGTTTCCAGCTATGCCACATGCGAATGGCCATTTTCCACACACAAGCGGCAGCAGTTGTGTCCTCTGTTCTGTTGTGCTGGTGTTGCTGTTTGTTCAACATTGTTGTAAATGTTGCGGTGCTCTGGATCTTATGTGTGTGTGCTGCATTGTAGGTGAGTTGCCCCTTCAGCTCTGATTTGGCTGGCCCTTATCCCTTTCAGGCGGTGTGGCTTTCACTTCTGTGCTTATGCAGTGCTGTGATGTTGCAGACTTGGGTAAATTGGGCTCTTGGATGGAGTTGTGACTCTTGGCCATGGTTTGTCCGCAGATGTGCTCTACTTAATTGTGCATGTGTGCCATTGTGCCCATCTTCCCCCGTCCCCCCAGTCCCTGGTGGTTACTCACCCTGTTGCTGTTGTGTCGGGTCATGTTGAGCAGTGTCCGGTCCCCCAACTCCTGCCACTGTCTCCCCACTGATGACTGTGGTCACCATTTTCTCCATCTCATCCAGCTCCTCCTGTGGCGCTGGACTCCCACCTCCAGTCTGCATTGCTGTCTTCTGGTTGTCTGCGAGTTTCTACTTGGTCTTGCGCTTCACATCATTCCAGCGCCTCTTGACCTCGTCCATTGTCCTCCTCAGCACTCCGACTGCATTCGCCTTGTCCACGATGGACTGCCATATTCCATTTTTTGTTGCCAATGACACAGTGGAGGTGACGAACAGTTGTTGATGGTGTTCTATCACCTCCGTGATCAGGATCCTGTTTTCCTACGGACTGAACCGCGTCTTCCTTTTCTTCTTGTCCTTGCCCTTCCCTGACACTGAGGTCCCAGGCTGGTCCTCCGGGGGGCTTGTGGGGTTCTGGTCATCCTCTGTACCTGCTCCGGCTACCTCCATTGTGCTTCGCTGTAGTTTGGTTTTTGTTTGTGTTTTTTTTCCTGCTTTTGTAGTGGTTTTTCATGCCTGACGTGTGTGAATTGCAGGCCTGGCGCTGCTTTTCGCTGTTTGTCTTATCGTGGTTGGGCCCATCGCAACTTTTTTCGCGTTCGGGTTTGGATTTTTTTCGCCGTCCCGGTACTGTTATCACGGACATTTGCCGCGTTATCGGGGTACTATCGCATGTTACCGCCGTGTTGAGAATGCCACGTTGACACAGAGTTATTTTCCCGCGATAGACGGCGATATGGAAACTTGCGTTAACCTATTTTGGCGATGTTTATCGCACGTTCTTGAGAATATCCCCCACTGTGTTATGAACAATGATGTGCCCTAAATATATTGTGAATCCGTGATTTGTGCACTTGATGAATGTGTGAGACAGACACCATTTGAAACGTGTTCAAGAGAGTCCATGTGCCGTTCAATGTTCTGTTTATCATTATATTCCTATTTTGCTTAAGGTGCTTGGCTCAGTATTGGGCTCATAAGTGCTTTGAATTCTTCCTGACTATAAGCGTGCAGAGCAGAGTGTGTACACTGTATGATACCGGATAAGCCATGCCCCTGTTGAGCGGTTCTGGTGTCTGTTGATGCTTGCCTTATGTGAACAGTGAGCTGGGTGAGAATAAATCATCCAAGTGTGCACTGGAGCACATGAATACATGAAGAGTAGATAATTAAGAGAGTTTCCTGTCAGGGTGTCAGGTGATTACATAAACATTATTGTCTTAGTCTAGCAGTCTATGTCTCCCTGTAAGTGCAACACTAATCTCTTTGCCTCTTGTCCTTCACAACCAGAAACACACAGCTTGATGTAACACCGACGATGACCATTCCACTCCTGAGTACCGGGGTGTTGGCTGGATCAGCCGGCAAGGCTTAGTAGTGTCTCTTTTCTCTCTTCCAATTCACCTTTCCTTTTGGGACACCTGCCGAGGCTTCTGTGAAACAACAGTTAGTGTTGCGATGTGTGTCAGGAAGTCGGGGGGTATTCAGCGCCCCTGCTGATGTCCTGCTTTTCAGGTGAGTGGCCACGACACTGAGGACACCACCCTGGAGCCTGCCAGGGAGGACATTGCTGCCCCGGCCGACCTGCCTGAGCTTGCTGGGGGGCACGTTGAGTGTTGACCCACCAGAGAGGAGTTGTGTAAAGCACAGAAGGAGTGCCCAACTCTGGATGGCTTGAGGTGGCAAGCTGAGACTCAGGCAGCTGGTGATACATCTGGAAATCATCTTCATTATTGGGAGAATGACCTGCTATACAGTGAGCCTAAGGTTCCTGAGCATTGGACACCTTGTGTGCTTGTGGTCCACAGGTGCTACAGAGTTTTCCTACTAGGACTGGCTCATGACATAGCCCTTGCAGGACATCTGAGTCAGGACAAGACCTTTGCCAGGATTGTCACTCACTTTTATTGGCCCAGATGAAGACAGCCTCATATGCATTCTGCAGGTTCTGTCCCACCTGCCAGGTCAGTGGGAAAACTGGGAAAAAGCTCAAGGTGTAAGACCTTGACCTCCGGTCTGGGTCAACTCTCTCCCCGGCAGCTCCGCAGCACCGTCGCCTCGCCGCAGTGTCGAGTCCTCCTCCTGGTGAGGGTTCGCACCGGCAGCCCGATTCCGATTCCTGCCTCAGAGGTGCTCCCGTCTCCGCCTGCCTGGTGTCCCCTTCTCGCCCTCTTTTAATTTAACTTATTTTTAATTTTATTTTAACTCTTAGTTGCCCCGCTAGGTGTCTTCTTGCTGTAGATTTATTTTTATTTTTGCTCACATTCACGGCCGGTTTCCCGCCGCTGCTTCCCCTGTGCCCCCTCCCCCCTGCACAGGCCCCACTCCCGCCTCCCTACCTCTCGTCCCGCCCCGCTCCCCTACTTAATTTCGGCCACTGCGGGGGAGCGTGAGTAAGACCTTGACCTCCGGTCTGGGTCAACTCTCTCCCCGGCAGCTCCGCATCACCGCCGTCTCGCCACAGTGTTGAGTCCTCCACCTGGTGAGGGTTCGCTCCGGCAGCCCGATTCCGATTCCTGCCTCGGAGGTGCTCCCGTCTCTGCCTGCCTGGTGTCCCCTTCTCGCCCTCTTTTAATTTATCTTATTTTTAATTTTATTTTAACTCTTAGTTGCCCCGCCAAGTGTCTTCTTCCTGTAGATTTATTTTTATTTTTGCTCGCATTCACCGCCGGTTTCCCGCCACTGCTGGCCCTGCGGCCCCTACCCCCTGCATAGCCCCCACTCCCGCCTCTCTACCTCTCGTCCCGCCCCCCTCCCCTACTTAATGGCGGCCGCTGTGGGGAAGCGGGATTAAGACCTTGACCTCCGGTCTGGGTCAACTCTCTTCCCGGCAGCTCTGCATCACCACCGCCTCGCCGCAGTGTCGAGTCCTCCTCCTGGTGAGGGTTCGCACCGGCAGCCCGATTCCGATTCCTGCCTCAGAGGTGCTCCCGTCTCCGCCTGCCTGGTATCCCTTCTCGCCCTCTTTTAATTTAACTTATTTTTAATTTTATTTTAACTCTTAGTTGCCCCGCTAGGTGTCTTCTTCCTGTAGATTTATTTTTATTTTTGCTCGCATTCGCCACCGGTTTCCCGCCGCTGCTGCTCCTGCGGCCCCTCCCCCCTGCACAGCCCCTACTCCCGCCTCCCTACCTCTCATCCCACCCCTCCCCTACTTAATGGCAGCCGCTGCAGGGGAGCACGAGTAAGACCTTGACCTCCGGTCTGGGTCAACTCTCTCCCCGGCAGCTCCGCATCACCGCCGCCTCGCCACAGTGTTGAGTCCTCCTCCTGGTGAGGGTTCGTGCCGGCAGCCCGATTCCGATTCCTGCCTCAGAGGTGCTCCCGTCTCCGCCTGCCTGGTATCCCTTCTCACCCTCTTTTAATTGAACTTATTTTTAATTTTATTTTAACTCTTAGTTGCCCAGCTAGGTGTCTTCTTCCTGTAGATTTATTTTTATTTTTGCTCGCATTCGCCACCGGTTTCCCGCCGCTGCTGCTCCTGCGGCCCCTCCCCCCTGCACAGCCCCTACTCCCGCCTCCCTACCTCTCATCCCACCCCCCTCCCCTACTTAATGGCAGCCGCTGCAGGGGAGCACGAGTAAGACCTTGACCTCCGGTCTGGGTCAACTCTCTCCCCGGCAGCTCCGCATCACCGCCGCCTCACCGCAGTGTCGAGTCCTCCTCCTGGTGAGGGTTCGTGCCGGGAGCCCGATTCCAATTCCTGCCTCAGAGGTGCTCCCGTCTCCGCCTGCCTGGTGTCCCCTTCTCACCCTCTTTTAATTGAACTTATTTTTAATTTTATTTTAACTCTTAGTTGCCCAGCTAGGTGTCTTCTTCCTGTAGATTTCTTTTTATTTTTGCTCGCATTCACTGCCGGTTTCCCGCTGCTGCTGGCCCTGCGGCCCCTCCCCCCTGCACAGGCCCCGCTACCTACCTCTCATCCCACCCCCACCCCTACTTAATTGCGGCCGCTGAGGGGGAGCGCGAGTAAGACCTTGACCTCCGGTCTGGGTCAGCTCTCTCCCCGGCAGCTCCGCATCACCGCCGCTTCGCCGCAGTGTCGAGTCCTCCTCTTGGTGAGGGTTCGGGCCGGCAACCCGATTCCGATTCCTGCCTCAGAGGTGCTCCTGTCTCCGCCTGCCTGGTGTCCCCTTCTTGCCCTCTTTTAATTTAACCTATTTTTAATTTTATTTTAACCCTTAGTTGCCCCGCTCAGGGGCCGATTCTGATCTCGGCCGGTAGCGCACCGAATCGGATTCGGCATAACCGGATCCGATTCGGAGCCCTTTTTCCCGACCGATTCGGACGCGCGTCCGGCCGAGCGAGTACGATGTGAGCGCACGCGAAATCGCCGACCGACTCGTTCACGGGTCCGGACCGCACCGACCGACTCGCACGGACTCGACTCGCACCGCGCGATGGAGACGTTCCCCGGCCGGGCAAGTACGATGCGCGCCTTGAGCAGTCCGACTGACCCGCACCGTCCGGCTCAAAACAGCTGTCGGAGCCGTACTTTGGGGGTCCGTGTCGGACCCCCCTGTACGCGTAGCCACGCGAGTCGCACACAGGGGGGACCCATGGGTCCCCCCTACCTGTCCGTGTGCGGCGCGAACTGCATAGACGCGAACCCGCTGTAGGGGGCGCCCTCGTTTGCCTCGCACCCATTGAGTCAATGGGAGCCCGCGTACGCGTTGTACGCCCGGCTCCCATTGACTTCAATGGGAGTCCGACCGAATCGAGTCCGATAGCATGCGTGCGCATCATACTCGTTCGGTCGGACTGCTAGAGTCCGATTCGGTCGGAAATCTCTCCGGGTCCGGCTCGGTCGGGGAGATTTCCGTCCTGAATCGGAATCGGCCCCTAAGTGTCTTCTTCCTGTAGATTTATTTTTATTTTTGCTCGCATTCACCGCCGGTTTCCCGCCGCTGCTGCCCCTCCCCCTCCTCCCCCTGCACAGCCCCTGCTCAGGCCTCCCTACCTCTCATCCCGCTCCCTCCCATACTTAATGGCTGCCGCACCAAAGGCAAGCCCGTCTGCGCCCGTCCGCGACCCGACCGTGGCCAGCGCCAGGGACCCTGGATCTACGACCGCCCATCGCTACACCGCCGCCGCCCTCCTCGCACTGAACCCCGGGAGAAACAACCACTGCCAGAGATTGGTGCCGAACACCACCCACGGCCAGTTCTCCTGCCTACACTGCCAACTAACCTTCACCATCAACAGCCCCCCCACGACCGCTGAACCTACGACGGACGCCTGCACCACCAAAGCCCTGACTTGCATCCTCCTCAACGTGCACTCCCTCCACAGAAACACCACAGAGATCTGGGACCTGCTCGACACCGTCTTGCCAGACGTCGCCTTCTTCACGGAAACATGGACCAACGCCACCTCCGCCCCCGACATCTCCACCACCATCCCCGACAGATACAAGATCCAAAGAAAGGACCACCCCCACCGCCCAGGAGGAGGACTCGCCAGCGCACACAAGAGCTCCCTCCGACTCTCCACCTCCAGCACGAGCGCCCCCCCTCCAACACAGAGCACCTCCACTTCCAGATCCAAACTAGCCCCAGAAGCACGCTATGCGGGACCCTCGTCTACAGACCCCCCGGACCTCGTGCCTCTTCCGCCACCACCATTGCTGACCTCGCCGCACCCCATGCCATCGCCTCCACGGACTACATTCTCATCGGACACCTGAATTTCCACCTCGACAACCGCAGCGACCCTGACTCCACCACCCTCCTTGACAACCTCGGACTGAAGCAGCTCGTCACCACCCCCACCCACAGAGCCGGACACACCCTAGACCCCATCTTCGCAGGAGGGACAAACATACACTTCAGCCACAACATGCAGCCCCTCTGGACAGACCACCACTGTGTACACTTCACCTTCAACACCGCCACCACACCCAAACCCGCCCCTCGCCCGCCACGAAGGACCTGGAGCAAGATTACAGAGGAACACCTCAACACCACCCTCCTCCATGACCCCCGCTCCGCCACGACCGACCCCAACTCCGCAGCCAAAGAACTACACCGCTGGATCGACGGCTCCACTGACAAGCTCGCACCCCTCCGCCACCCCGTCAAACAATGCCCCCTGAAGGCCGCCTGGTTCACCACCGACCTCCAAGAAGCCAGGCGCTCCTGCAGGCACCTCGAGAAACTCTGGCGGAACAGGAAAACCACCGAAGACCAGAACAAGTACAGGAACGCCATGAATGAATACCACCAGCGCATAAAAGCCACCAAGCGGACCTTTATCAAGAACAAAATCCACACCAATGCAAGCAACGCAAAAGAACTCTTCAATGCCATACAGCAGTTCACCAAACCTCCCAGCGAAGCCACGGACGTCACACCTTCTCAGGACCTCTGCAACAAGCTCAGCTCCTACTTCCACTCCGGACACCACGCCCCTCTCCACCACCGACAACCAGCCGACCATCACCACCCGGAAACCTGCCACCACTGAAGACACCACCATGACCATGAAGAACACCCACTCAGCAGCCCCCACTGACCCCTGCCCACCGCACATCTACCACAGAGCCGCCGCCACCGCCATAGCACCCAAACTAGGCCGGACCATCAACGCCGGCATTTTCCCTGATGTCTGGAAGCGGGCAGAGGTCAAGCCCCTCCTCAAGAAACCCTCGGCGGACCCGACGGACCTAAAAAAACTACCGGCCCATCTCTCTCCTTCCCTTCGCAGCCAAAGTCACCGAGAGATTCATCAATGCCCAACTGACCACCTTCATCGAAGAGAACGCCATCCTCGACCCCTCCCAGTCCAGATTTCGGAGCAACCACAGCACCGAGATCGCCCTCCTCGCCGCCACCGATGACATCTGCATGCTACTCGACCAGGGCCACACTGCGACCCTCATCCTACTAGACCTCTCCGCAGCCTTCGACACCGTCTCCCACCGCACACTCTTGCAGCCAGACTCCATGACGCCGGTATACAGGGAACCGCCCTCGACTGGATCCGCTCCTTTCTCTCTGGCAGAACCCAAAGGATCAGACTCCCTCCCTTCCTCTCCGAACCTACTGAGATTAACTGCGGAGTACCCCAAGGATCCTCGCTCAGTCCCACGCTCTTCAACATCTACATGGCCCCCCTCGCCGCCATCGTCGAACAGCATGGGCTCAGCATAGTATCTTATGCCGACAACACCCAGCTCATCCTCTCTCTCTCACGAAGAACCCCAAAGACACCAGACTCAGCTTCCAAGAAGGAATGAAAGACGTTGCAGCCTAGATGAGCGACAGCTGCCTAAAACTGAACTCGGAAAAGACAGAGGTCCTCGTCCTTGGACCCTCCCCCACTGCGTGGGACAGCTCCTGATGGCCCCCTGCCCTCGGAAACCCACCCACCCCGACAGACCACGCCTGGAACCTCGGCATCATTCTAGACTCCTCCCTCACCTTGACCCGCCAGATCAACGCCGTCGCCTCCACCTGCTTCAACTCCCTCCGCATACTCCGTAAGACCTTCAAGTGGATACCCCCCGAATGCAGAAAGACCGTCACCAACACACTCATAACCAGCAGATTGGACTACGGCAACGCCCTCTACGCCGGAATCAACAAAACCCTGCTACACAAGCTCCAGACCATCCAGAACACCACAGCCAGACTCGTCCTCGGAACCCCACGACACGAGCACATGATCCAGCACCTACAAGACCTACACTGGCTCCCCATCAAGAAGAGAGTAACCTTCAAGCTACTCACCCATGCCTACAAATCCCTCCACAACATCGGACCCAAACACCTCAACGGAAGAGTCTCCTTCCATGTACCCAAAAGGAACCTCCGCTCCGTGGACCTCGCCCTGGCAGAGACCCCACACATCTGCATAACCAGAGCAGGTGGAAGAGCTTTCTCCTATGTCTCAGCTAAGACCTGGAACGAGCTCCCAGTCAACATCAGACGCTCCCCCACCCTGCACACCTTCAGGAAGAGCCTCAAGACCTGGCTCTTCGACTGATCCGGAGCGGCACCCCCCCACCCCCTCCCAGCGCCTTGAGACCCTCTCGGGTGAGCAGCGCGCTTTATAAACCCCTGATTGATTGATTGATTGATTGATTGAAGGCCCCCTGGGTTCCTTACCTTTCATTGGCACACCCTTTGAAAGGGTGGGCATCAACAATGTTGGGCCCTTGGACCTCAAAACTGCCTTAGACAACAGATTTATTCTGGTGTTGGTGGATCATGCTAACAAATATCCAGAGGCCATTCCTCTGAGATCTGTGATTGCACCTGCAGTGGCTAGGAACATGACTAGGATTTTAACCCTAGTGGGGTTCCCCGGGAAGGGGGTGTCTGATGGGGCACCAATTTCATGTTGCGAGATTTAACAAGACCCTCAAAGGCATGATTATGGGCCTAGCTGAGCCCATGAGGGGGCAGTGGGACATCCTCCTACCATGTCTATAGTTTGCCTACAGGGAGGTGCCACAGAAAGTAGTTATGTTCAGTCCATTTGAGCTCCTTTATGTCCACCCTGTTAAGGGGCCTCTCAGTGTGGGGAAGGATGAGTGGGAGCAAACTCCCAGAAAGCCCCACCCCCACAAGATGTAGCCAGCTATATGCTGGCTCTTAGTCGCTATATGCAAAAGTTCTGGGAGAAGGCGTTTGAGGACCTAGAGGTCAGCCAGGAAGTAATGAAACACTGGTATGACCAGAAGGCCATTCTGGGAGAGTTCAGCCTGGACAGAAAGTGTGGATTGTGGAGCAAGTGAAGCCTAGGGCCCTCCAAGACCATTGACCAGGGCGTTATGAAGTGAAGGAAAGAAAAGGGATGGTCACCTCCCTGGTGGAACTTGAGACCCCAAGGAATCCCTTGAGGATACCCCATCTATATCGCTTCAAACCACACTATGAGAATTCTGAAGTCACCATGCTCCTGGTGACAGATGATGGATGGTCTGGAGGAGGAGAGTGAACCTCTCCATGACATCTTATCTGCTAAGGAGCAAGATGGGTAGGTGAAGGGTGTTAACCTCTCACATACCCTGACCGCAGAACAACAGAGTTGTTGGGGCAGTTGTTGGGGCAGTTTGCCCCTCTGTTCTCCCTCACACCTGGGCTTACATACATGTGTATCAATGACATTTATTTTGGAGACAGAACCTATAGTGTGAAAAATAAAGTGTACAGGTTGCCTGACAAAGTGAGGGCTAGCTTTAAGGAGGAAGCCTCCATAATGCTTAAATTGGAGGTAATGGAGCACTTTTGTGTCCCTTGTCCATCCCAGTAGAGGCTGGTACCAAAACCTGCTCACCGCCCGCCACTTCAGAAGTCAGGTGCTGTGTGGATTACAGGAGGTTCAACGCAGTCACCAAGATTGATGCACACCACATCCCGTGAGTTGATGAGGTCATCGACAGGCTGAGAGCTGCCTGGTTTCT
This sequence comes from Calotriton arnoldi, assembly GCA_963921515.1. Lineage (NCBI taxonomy): Eukaryota > Metazoa > Chordata > Amphibia > Caudata > Salamandridae > Calotriton > Calotriton arnoldi. The sequence continues at coordinate 652,275 of CAWUFW010009071.1, read as the reverse complement.
GGCTACTTCTGATCTAACAGCATTCTCTACCCCAGAGGGCCACTACCAATTCAGGGTGATGCCCTTTGGATTGAAGAATGACCCTTCAACCTTCCAGATGTTGGTAAACAGGATCCTGGCTCATATGGAGGCTTCAGTGCACCCTACCTCGATGACTTAGCTGGCAACAGCTCCACCTTGAGGACTACCTAATACACTGTTTAATTAAATGTATACTGTTTCAGTTGTCAAGAAGGAGAACACCACCTTCAGGAGGTGCTCCAGGCCCTGCAACAGTCAGGCCTGACTATCAACACCAGCAAGTATCAAATAAGGCAAGGATCTGTGGTGTATTTGGGACACTTGGTGGGTGGGGGCAAGGTGCAGCCGCTCCAGGCTAAGATTGAGACTATCGTGGCCTGGAAATCCCCCACAACTCAGAATGAAGTTAAGGCCTTACGGGGCTTTACTGGATAATATAGGATGTTTGTCAAGTGGTATGGCACCATTGTTGCCCCATGACTGAGAAGGGCTCCAAGAAGCAGCCCAAGAAGGTGATCCGGGCATAGGCCTGTCAGAAAGCCTTTGACACCCTTAAGGAGGCCATGCCTATAGTACCTGTTCTCAAGGCCCCTGACTCCTCCCAGTAGTTTATAGTGCAGACAGATGCTTCAGAGCATGGCATTCACAGTTGAATGAGGAGAGTCTAGACCAACCTGTCGCCTTCATCATTAGAAGGTTACTCCCCAGGGAACAGAGGTGGAGTGCGATTGAAAGAAAAGCTTTTGCTGTGGTCTGGGTACTGAAGAAGCTGAAATCATACCTGTTTGGGACTCACTTATGGGTTCAGATGACTCATACAAATGAAGGGGGAGAATCCCAAACTGTTGAGGTGGTTCATCTCCCTACAAGGAATGGACTTCGTGGTGGAACACTGTCCAGGGTCAGACCATACTATATAGATGGCAGGTCCAGGTTCTTCCGCCTTAGTGATGAGAACTCCAAGGAGATTGGATAGTTCTCCCCACTTTCAGCTGGGGGTGTTAGGGGAGCACATGTTAGACTGGTCAGCCTCAGGGTGGTATTCCCCCAAACGTTTTCGCTTCTACTCCCCTCCTGTTTTCCTGAATTAGTTGTTGTTGGCCTTAGGACTGCTGACCAGTGCTAAAGTGCTTGTGCTCACTCTCTAAAAAAAGGTAAAATTGGCTTACACCTGATTGACATATTTATTCTACTTATAAGTCCCTATTAAAGTGGTATATCATATACCCAGGGCCAGTACATTAAATGCTAGTAGTGAACCTGCAGCACTTATTGTGCCACTCACTTAAGTAGCCCTTTAAAACATGTCTAGGCCTAGCATTGCAGCCTTTGTGAAGTTTTAAACTGTCACTTTGACTTTGCAAAATAAACCTTTTGCCAGCCTAAAACTCCCTTTTGAATACATATGTCACCCTTAGGTTAGGCCCTAAACAACCTTAAGGGCAGGGTACACTGTATTTAAAAAGTTGGACATTTATGTTTAAGTTTTACATGCCCTGGTAGTGAAAAATTTACAAATTCATTCCCCACTACTGTGAGACCTACCTCTCCCATTGGATAACATTAGGTTACCTTATTACATTTAATACATGATAATTTTTGTTTGGGAACAGGTAGGGATATCATGTTTGGAGTCTAAAGAATTATAATTTAAAATCCTTCTTAATGGTGAAATCAGATTTTAAGTCACAGTTCTGAAAAGGCCACTTTTAGAAAGTTAGCATTTTTTTGTCCTAAAAATGTGGTGTCTGCAGCTTGTATCCTGGGGTCACATGGTTAAGTGTAGTTGGCAGTTGGCCTTTGTGTATTCCTCCCAGACCAAACACAAAGGGGTACTAGGTGTTGGCAGGATGGACCATCCTCACAGGATGTGCGAGGCGGAGCTATGCACAGCTCCACTTACAATACAAAGGAGCTGCCTAAGCACACACACAAAGGACATCAAACAAGCCTTTTGTGACCCCAAACCCTATTGAGCCTGGGCAGAGATGCAGTAAATTCTAGACCCATCTGTGGGTGGAAAGCTCCACTTCAAAGCTGGCACCAGGTATACAAATAGGACCCACGCACCCAGCCACTCTTTAGTTCGCTTTTGGACCTGCGGAGGAATCTCGGAGGACTGCCCTGCTGTCTGAGGCCTCCTGTGTATTTCATATGACTGACCTGTTCCCTCAGAGGGCTGCACTGCTGCATGAGATATGCTTTTCTGCTTGAACCCAGGACAGCCAGAGTGACTCCAAGGATGAGTTTGGTGGCCTTGTGTTCAGAGATTCATGGACACAAAAAGCTCCAGCAACTTTCAAAGTTTATCTTGATACAGCTTGAAATGAGCACTGACCCTCCAAGTGGTTCCCCTCAGTCCTGGAAAGGGTTTCAATGCTTTTGCATTTGACTCGTGAGGGACATCTAGTAACGACTAGTGGAACTGCAGCTTGATGTAATAATAATTTCAATGCTTTTGCATTTGACTCGTGAGGGACATCTAGTAACGACTAGTTGAACTGCAGCTCTTTGTAGAATTATTTTGATATTGGACACTATAATATTCACTGCCCACTGCTAATCTCGTCCCATAATGCTTTGCAGGGCCTTTGGTTGGGATTGTATTTTTGCCCATAACTGTGCTTGGGGTGGTCCTAGGAGGAAGGGACCACCACTGAATCGTTCAGCATGATATGCTCTTTGTGTTCAAGGAATCTGCTTGGTCCTCCCCCTAGGTTAGGGGGGACCCCAAAATCATCACCTCTCTCATTGCCTATTATTTTCATTCTCAAAGATCACTTTTGTGAATTGGTTATATGCTTTTTAGCATGTAAAATTGCTTTATCAAAGCATTTGTAGGTGTTGATGATTTTGCTGTTACGCTACGTGTTTTAGCACAGTTTTTGCACTGTGCTACATGCAATTTGCGTAGTAAAGCGCAAACTACGCATGTTCCGTGAGCATAGTGTAGTACTACGTCCAGGGTTATTCAACAGCTCCCCAATGATGACGCCTTCTCCTTGGATACCGCCGGCTGCCTTGCCCCACTGAACTTTACCTTCTCAGACATTTTTCTTTGAGATGTATTCTAAGTCCGATGGTAAGCGGAGACTAGGCCCAATCCACCTTGTGTATCTGAACCGCGTACCATCATGGTCAACTATAATTTTTTACTTTACCCCGATCTTGCGCATTTAGGTATCCGCGGTTGGCATTTTGATCTTTTAGGCCCTAGATTGCGCTAAAAACTTAAAACATTCATAACTCTGGTTCTACTGATTGGATTATTGTTGTTTTGATGTCAAATAACTTAATACATTTTACTTTTTTTCCTTCTAAATTAGTGTGAGATTTTCCTTATGTGGCCTTTTCACTTCATTTTTGTTTGAGTGCTGCATAAATACTTTACATATTGCCTCTGAGTTAAGCCTGACTGCTTTTGTTCCAAGCTACCAAAGGGTTGAGCTCAGGTTAATTTGGTGACTATTTATGGTTCAATCTGACAAGGATTGTCTCCTGGGGTTTTTAACCCGTGGTCACTGCTGCTGCTACCATTTGGCGGAGACTCCATTGTTTGCTATACCTCGGGCTGCTGCTCACGCCCCTGCTGCCCTCGAGGCCACGGACGCTATACCCTGGTGGGACTTGCTGTCCCAGGGTGCACTTCATCACAACGCCCGCATTGGATGCAGCTGCCGCTGGGGGAGGCGTGGTGATCGCGCTATAAAGCGCTGCCTCGACACCCGCGGCGCGGGACGCGCGCAAATAGCGCACGGGCGAAGCCCGGGCCAAGGGGGGGCCCGTCAGTGCCCGTCAGGGGCCGGAAGAGGCTGGGCCGGGCCCTTCCTCTTAGTAATCCGTTTGCAGTAGCAGGGGATCATTGAAACTTTGGTTTGGCATTGTGCCCTTTTATATATTTTTATTTTTGGTGGACCGCTTTGAGAAGCGTTTTAGGTGTAGCACCATATTACGGGGGAAGTATTATTCATACGGGACCTTTCTTGCTCCCTTGCGGTTGTACGGCAGGGGCTTGTAATGGTTTGTTAGGTTGATATTGTTTTTTACATTCTAATTAGGGTATTAGGTGCTGTGTTGCTTTCTTTGCTTAAGACTTGGGGGGATATATTGTTACTGTGTTATGGGGAGGCGGAGGATTCAAGAGAGTCAAGAAGGGACAAAAGCTGTAACCAGGGCTAATTTTACAACCATGGATGCTTTTTTATTGAGAGCTACTTCAGTTATTGACAAGGAGATCGAAATGGTGAACAGGCGTCTCTCTAGATCTCCCTCTAATGGCTTATCCTGGTTGGTTCTATTAACCCCACAAGGGAAGGTGTTATGGAAATACCGAGTACACCTTTGCCCCCCTTGAAGGGCACTAACCTAGAGTCTAATGTGGCTTCATCTCCTTTGCAAGAAATTCCTTGTGAGGTACCACATAGGCCACTTTCTCCCGCCGTAATTATTGAGAATAACAAGGATGGTGTTTCTACGCTAACGATAGGGACTGGCAGTATTAATAATTATAGGTCACTAGAAACACACTGTAATGTTGGCCCCTCACAACAACCAAGGGTGGCTCAAAGGTCATGTGGGAGCATAAAAGAAATTTGAAGTCCATTGGGAGCCAAGCCAAAAAAACTAAACCAAATGAATCCACCAAGTTAGTCCCTAAAATCTCGGTACCTGTACCACCAGTAGTAAATACAGTTCACCCGGCCATAATGGAAGCCTTTAAATCAACCATGAGTTGTATGCTGGATGTTAAGTTGAGCCCCATTTTGGATAAATTAAACCTTATAGAGAAAATGTTAGCAGAACAAAATAGGTTTGTTCTACCTGCTCAATCTATTCAATCTATGGTCCCGAACTTGTCTAGGGACATCATAATCCCAGGTATTATACCTACGCATGGGTTAGCTCCAGTCCCTTGGCCGGTTAGTGGAACCCAGCCTCATGGTATAAATATGGCTCCCAAAGATCTAGGGGGGTTGGCAAATGTCTCAAGTGAAAGACAGGCTCCTAACATTCATCTCCAGGGTTCGATTTCTCAAAGGTCAGGAACACCAACTGAGGGGGCACAGGGTCATCAGATAAATGCCACACAGAATTTAGCGGTCATCAATCTTCCACCCCAATCAACACCCCTCGTAATAATTTTAGGGAATGTCCCTCCACTTTTGCCAGGGTCCAATGAGGATTTTACTCAACTTATAAACAAGGTTACTCATTGGCTGTCGAATAACACTTCTGTAGGTCCAATGGTGGAACGTAATATCATTATGGTGCGTCGTGTGGGCTGGTTGGGGAGTATGAGGAAACCCGGAGGGGGGGATTGTATTGTCGTGAATTTCAATAGATCTCTCCTTGTGGATAGAATTTTACAGGATGCTTATTTTGACCGTACACATTGCGATTCTGGTATCCAGGTGCTCCCGTTGGGTTTCTTCTACGAGGCAGACTATACAGGGCCCCCAAACACAAACATTTCTTGTGATAGGTGGTTTCATAGACCTCATGAGGTTGCGGGTGGAAGATATCCACAACCCCAGGGGGCCCAATCTCGATCGACTGTGTACCAGCCTGCTACTCGGTTAGCGCTATCCAACAGATTTTCAGTTTTATCAAGGTTGGATGAGCAAGACTGACTGAATAAGATCTTAGAGCCCGCTGGAGAGTTATTGCATCAACAGGGGTCCCCATGCATCTCTGTGCGAAATGTTGTGTCCTGCGCCGTGGAGTCGTCTGGGACGACCAGCCCCCAGCAGCGGGTGCTTTCATCGACTGCACAGCAAGGGATGATCGCAAGTTCAGACACTTATAATGTCCTGTCATGGAACTTTGCAGGGTTGTTGGGAAAATTTCAGGATCCCGTATGGATGCAGTTCATCAGACAATTCTCTGTGATTTGTTTTCAGGAGACTTGGCTTGTGAACTGTAACCTGTTTTTGGAGGGATATAAAGCCTTCTTTGTCCCTGCGTCCCCGTCACCTTGTGGTAGAGCTAGGGGTGGTTTGGTGATTTATATATCGTTGGCTGTGACCTGTAGGATCCAGCAACTTCCTACTGCTAATAAGGACTTTCAAGTTATTGTTTTAAGGAGAGGAAATGACTGTATGGGCATTATTAATTTTTATAACGCACTAAGCGCGCTGGGGGAGTGCAAGATTGCCCAGCTAGGCTGCCTCATAAGACAGTCCTGCGGTTCTGTTGCTCATAATCTTGTGGTGGCGGGGGATTTTAATATTCATCCTTGTGGAGACCCCAAAATCAGATGTATGGCTGAGCTGGGATGTGACAGGATGCGGGGATTCCATTTTGAGCATTCCGTTCAGGGGGATGCATTGAATGGTTTGCTTAATGAATTTGATTTGTTATCATCAATGTCTTTAGCTGACCCACATAGCACACAGTCCGTCCCTTCTTTTAAAGGATGTAGTGATGGTTCATTTATAGATTACATCTTGATCTCCACCGGCCTTCAGTTTAATTTTCGTGGGTTTACCATCATGGATAGCGTTTTTAGCGATCATAATCCTATCTGTGTCCACCTTGGAGGTAGGCTGTTGTTAACACAAGCTAGGGTGACTTTCCCAGGCAGGTTGAGACCTGTGGATGGTAGACGCCGCCTAAAATGGTCACAGATATCTCCAGACTCATTTTATGGCAAGGTACGAGTGTCTTGTGCAACCGAATTAGCTTCCTGTGTGTTATCTGGTTCCCACCCGGGGGGTGTCCTCAGGGCTTTTGATGTTATTATTTCTAAGATAGGGGCACTTTTAAGTGCCCCTTCTCATAGGACGGTGCCATCTGACCCTAGATGGTTCGATCCACATTGCTCTAAGGCAGCGAGACATTTAAAAGATGCTTTAAAAGCTACCACGAGAAATCAATCTTTGATATGTGCCCGTCGTCGTGAGTATAAACGGGCATTGGCCATTCGTAAGGGCGAACTGAAGGAGGAAATGTTGAGGGACCTATTGGAGGCAAGCACTTTGGGGAATAGCGCAAGGTTTTGGGGCATTATTAACAGACCTTTATTTGAAAAGGCTAGGGATGGAGAAGTAGGCACTAATATATCTGAGGATGAATGGGTGTCTCATTTTAAATCTATTTTCAGATGCCCCACGGAGCCTCATCAATCCCAAGGTAGGGTTAACATCTCTGCTCCAGTAATGTTTGAGCAGAAAGAGGTGGAGAAGGCCATTTTAGGGCTGACGTGCAATAAGGCCCCAGGCCCGGATGGCATCCCTCCAGACCTTTTTAAATTAAACCCATTTCTTTGAGCCCCGGTACTGATGGCTGTCCTTAACGCGGCGGCCAGGATCGGTTGCCCGGACTCCTGGGGCATCTCAACCATTGTGCCGGTATTCAAGAAGGGCGATCGTAATAGCACTCTGTGCTATAGACCGATCTCCCTTCTTGACTCCGTGGTCAAGGTTGTGGGTGGGGTGTTACTGGGAAGATTATCCTCTTGGGCGGCAGAGAATGAGATCATCTCTGATATACTATACGGGTTCATCCCAGGGCGTTCCACCTTGGCCCAATGCCTTAACTTATATTTGATCCTGGGAAAGTATACAATCGCCCGCCAAGGTACAATCTACATGGCCTTCATGGATCTTTCCTCTGCCTTTGATTGTGTCAATCGGGGGAAACTGTGGCAATCCATGAGGGCCATGGGGGTGGAGGATAACTTGGTTGACTTCCTGGAGGATTTGCACAGGGATACAAAGGCTAACATTAGATATGCCCAGGATCTCCGTGTATCTAGGGATTTTAAAATAGAGAGGGGGGTTCGGCAGGGGTGTATTCTGGCCCCCTTTTTATTTAATTTATATATTAATGATCTGGAAAAAACTTTGATAAAAACAGGGGTCGACTTCCCATATGTGGGGCAAAGAGGTCTGCCCGTCCTGCTATATGCGGATGATGCGGTCCTCGTTGCTAGGACGGCAAGGGGACTTCAGACATTGCTCGACACCTTTCGGAGCTTTATGGAAGCCCGTGATTTGGCAATTAATAACTCTAAATCCTATATCATGCAGGTCGGGATTCGCCCGAAGAAATCGTTCCCTTTTAAAGTGGGTAATGAGAAAGTACCAATGACTTTGATATTCTCTTACCTGGGTGTTTTAATAGATGACCGTTTGAATTGGGGGGCCCTGATTCAGAGGAAAAAAGGGGAGGTTACAAGGGCGAATGCGGCAATCTTTAACTTTGCCGCGAAGATGGGTAAGCGCCCAATTGCGGCAATGGTGAAAATATTTCAGGCCAAAAGTGTTGCTATAGCTAGCTATGAGAGCGAAATTTGGGGCTATGCAGCAACTGATGCTCTGCAGGTGGCGGAGAACACTTTTTTAAAACGTCTCCTAGGAGTGCCCACCGGAACATCAAATCTGGTGGTACATGAAGAATTGGGGTTGCCATTTTTATGTGATACTTTGGCCATGCGCCCCTTGCTGTTTTGGCTCAATTGTTGGTTAAATAAGGATCTAGTTCTCAATCATCAGATTTTAAGAGATACTATGAGCCTTGATTATATGTCACGCATTCCATGGTTAAAATATATTAAGGGTTGTTTTGAAGAGCTGGGGCGGCCGGACCTTTTTTTAAAGCCTGACTCTATTACCTTGAAGGATGTGGAATTTGTAAAGAAAACCTTTACTACTTTAAAAAAGCATGGTAGAGACGATCTAGAAATTGGGAAATCTAGCGTCTGTAAATATGTGATGCTTAAAACAATCCCATCCATTGAGCCATATCTTTTGTGGCCATTGACGCCCCATGAGCGGTTTTTATTGATCAGGTTCCGATTGGATTATTTTCATTTGCTACTTGCTGTCCCAAAAGGGAGCTGCAGAGGTCAGGTGTTAGCAGCCTGTGGCTGCGACGGAGTGTCTCCTCAGGATCTGCTACACTTTATGTTTTTTTGTAAATTTTATGAAGTACCTCGCAGATATTTTTTAACACCTCTTTTAAAGAAGTTGAACTTACCGCCCAGCTCTTTTTTACTTACAACTGTTGAAACTAGACTGTGTGACTTTTATAGTAGGCTTTCTGAAATCCTCTCTGAGATCTAGGATCTGTATGGAGAGTTAATAAACTTTTAACGTTGGTAGGCACCCCCATTTTTACCCACATTGATGAAGTTTTGGCCTCTGGTGTTGTGGTTTCCCCCTATATTATTCCATGTATTAGATGTATACACCTTTGTATTTTAGGGGACCATTTGTCTTAATATTATTAATACGAATTGTATGTCTTAATTGTTATATGGAGCTGTGTAACTTTTATGGTCTTTATCCTAAAGCCGAATAAAGTATTTTTTTGAATTTGAATTTGAATTTGTGTCTGTTGCTTGAGCAGGGCTCGCATCCCCCTCAACCAAAAACCCAATTTCTCACACTAATGCTCTTCTATTTTCTTCTAACTAGCATGTGGTATAGAGGCCACCCAGTGTAAAGAAAAAGCTCCCTTTATTAATTTCTGCATTGCTTACAATGACCAGCAATAGGCATGGCAGATTGTTCTTTTGTTTAATGCTTGTTTCAACTTGTTTTTTGAGCTATACTGTGACATCATTCACTTGATGGACCCTTTATCATCATGGTATCGCTTGCATGGCCATGAAGTGCACTAATTTACCCTCATAGCCCGCCAAAAGGTGCTATACTGGCCATTAATGTCCTGCTCCAGCATTAAACGCCTAAACCGAAGGTGAGAGCCTTTAACTAGAGAGCGGTCCTTTAATGTTCGGTATACCCTGCTACGGCAGGCTATAAAAGCATTCTGCCCATGAGGGCAGATTGTCTTAATTAAAAAAAAACGAAGGCCTCTCAAAGGCAGAAGGGACTGATACCCCTCTCGGCTCTGAAGCCTTTGTTTCACAGCTGCGGCTATGAATATTCAACAGATAACACCTCATGCTGGGCCACGGCTAAAAGTCATTGAACATTCACAGCAACAGCAGTGAAAGGAGGCTGTTGTCAGCCCCTAGTTCTCCTTCAGCTTGGCTAGACTTCTTTTTCTCCATCAGCCGAGCCATGGAGACCCAGGAGCTGAGCAGCATCCCTCTCACTCCTTCCAAGGCTCCAGTGACACTGTGAGATATGGGAGGAGGGAGGGGGAAAGCTCCTGTGTGCCCTGCTGCACAGGCTTTACCTTTCTCTTTTCTCTGCCCAATCCATATATTTTAGAGAGGTAGGGGAAAGAGAAGGACAGAGGTTGTGTATTTGAAAATTGTAATGTTAAGAGCAGCGGACCTGTACCAGTTTATATAGGCCACTGCTGATCCATTTTCTTCAATGGCGCTCTCAACATTCCAGTGTTATAATGTAGCAGCCAAGCTTGTCTGTATGTGCATGGACTTTTCACAACCCTTTGTGGGTCTGCTAGTTAAGTAACACAGATCCATGATTACTTTGCAGGACTTGTTGCACGCATGGTGACACTTTGCAAGCTTGAACACATCAAAAGTATATAGCTAATAGATGTGTATCCTTCCTGCATGACTCACAGAGGTTTATGCTTTTATGGATATGAATTTAGCTTGTTCCAGAGAGGTCTTTTTCTGTTGATCAGAAGAAATTGGTTTAAGGTTTAATTTGCTCTGAGCATATAACACAGCACTGTCCACCAGGTATGTATTGAGAGCTGTTTTCATTATTCTATTAATGCAGTTTTGAGGAGAACTTTTGATGAGGAGCACAACCTTATGGTCTAGTTTGAGGGCATCGTGATAGGACATGCCCCTGTGTGCACAACAGGGCAGGAGTGGAGACTTGCATCCCATGACAGTCGTCTGGTCACCATGCTGCTGGTGGAATAAATAGGCATTTACCAATCAGATGCATTCTTGATTTTGTAGTCTTGGGTCATCTACAGAAAACAAGTTACATTGAAGTTTTAGATTAAAATGGTATCTAGAAATAAAACGGGAGCTATAGAATGTGTTCACCAACCACATAGTGTCATCTGCTAATCTTCATTAGACAGTGTTTGGTCTGAAGAAAGAGAAAGAGCTTTGGTCCTTTCCAATATTTTCATGAATTTGCAAGAGAGAATTCCAGGTGCCTTTTGGATGCATGGACCGTCAGGAAACCGTGTCTATCTTTTTGGAAGAAACAACAGCCATCTGAGGAGACCTTGACCGTAACTGTCTGGATGAGTGGAAAGTCATGCCAGGTGCCGATATGTAGAATTCTCAAGTTTCACAGGTCCAATCATGAGGAGTTTATAAAGTCCAGGTTTTTACTTTGATTTATAGTACCTGCAATACTGTTTATCTCAGTAAAAATTCACGACTACAAGTAACAAAATGCAAAGAAAAGGACACCATGGACCACTTGAAGTATTTGAGAATGGACCTGGGAAACTAGAGAGTGCTGCACGGCACTGTGCATATATCGTAATGCAAACAAAGGCTAAACAGACATTTTGGAGCTCCTTAACCATTAAAGAAGATGCTGATCAGCTAGGCAAGGTCAGTGGTGGACAGACCAATACTATAGTATAATATATATTATTGTGCTACTTAGATTTGTTGCTATGTTCATAAGTCAAGGATTGTCAGAGTTATGGATATGTTATGGAACAGGCGAGAAAAGACACTTAATTCTGCTTCATATTCTTTACAAGAAACTTGACCCAGAGATGCCAGTGTTCTTATGAAGGCACATATTCTTACGGGTGATGACTCTATGAGCAAAAATGGAACAAAGCTTGGAGCTTTAACTGCTAAACCTATGAAGTTTCAAAAAAGGATTTGCTGAGAGAGAAGAAGAAGAATGTGACTTTAAAGATGTAGAAAAATACCTTGTGCGTGTGTGGAAAACTGTTCTGACTGTCACACATTTGACTATCTTCAGTACAGTGAGTTCAAGAGATCAGTCCGGCTAAGTGACCTTCCACCGACGTCATATTCTGTGCATGGACACTTTAGAAAAGCATTCTACTTGATCAGAAGATTTGTAAGTGTTTTGGATCATGCATATGTAGAGAAGATCTGTGTGAATTTGGTTGGGAAGATATTGATGGCGTGCTAAAACCTAATACATTTCTCAAGCCTCCACCCACAGAACTTACACGCTACAAAATATGTCTCTGTCGATATACTGATCTCAAATGTTCAACATTCTGCAAATGTACCACAAGCTATTGCCGGAACAAATAAATAAAGTGAACTATGAAAATGAGTCTAAAACAGGAGTGATAAACATTATTTTTTTCATTTCATATTCAGATCATTAACATTGTTTGGTGTATACATAAAAGGATTAAAAACGATTATTGTTTGTTTAATTTCTTTATATGTCTCTTCTTCCTCTATTATAGCCGCCATTTGAAAAGTGGTGGAAAGGTTGCTCTGAGCAGTTATTTTCTGTCTCTATAAGACTACTTGATCTCCAAAACCTACGTTTTGACACCAAAATGAAGTATATAGGTCTCATGGTTCCTGAAATATTACATCATCACTGCAACACATCCACCAATAAAAATATTGTCCAGAAAATACGGCCTGGACCAACAATGTCTACCCGAGCTAAATGACTTCTCTAATGATCCAAAAACACAAATCAAAAATGAAAATCTATGGACAATCATTTTTTTACAAAGGTGTATCAGGGGGAGGTGTTTCAGGGGGCCGGCATTAGAAGAGCTGGTCTGACAGGTCAGTGTGTGGGCCTGTGTTCTGGCTATTTGTGGACCTGTTCGCCTATTAATTTCTCAGTTATTAGCATAATATGCATTGTTGGAAGAAGGCACAAATGCATGAAGTGCCCCATACCTTGCAAGGCACCTTTTACAGCGCGTGTGTACAAGTTCAGAACTGCACCCTGTTTCAAGAGTGGGTCATTTATTAGCTGTCTGATTCGCTACTAGAACCAATTTCACCTTGGCGCCAGGGCCAATGGGCAAGGAGGCACTGACAGGTGACACCTTTTATGTAATCTTAGCCCGGAAAACAACTTTGGTGGTTGATATCTAACAGTCCTCCATTCCACCCTGGCTGTCCCATCCTGGCTTCTCCTTCTCAAACAGGTTCTGCGTGGACGAGCCGCTCCCCTCTGCAGTCTTTCAGGAAAGTGCACACTGTTGGGAAGATCGCCCTGGGCCCGTTCTTACCACCTCACATAGTCCGAATGTGAGAAAACTGGACGAAAAAGCAGAACGCGGAAGCAGCCTTTTCCCACAGAGAACGGAAAAGACTAACGTATCTTTAAAAGTCGAGCTGTCTCGGTAAGTACTGTGAACGTTGATTTCTTATTTACACGGCTTTGTTTTTCGTTGAATCCCCCGCGTTCTTCTTGAGAGTTAACTCGGAGTGTTAATGCACATACTGCGGAGTCCTAATACAACTTGCAAGTCAAAGGTTCGTAGCTGTGTGGGACAGGATCAGTTTTTCATCTTAGCTGTCTTTCAGCCGGTCCTTTATTTTCGGAAAATAGCACTCAAATAATGTACAGACAGGAAAACATACTTACAATGGCATTCTAGGTACCCATGAACACAGACCACAATGCATTCATAGTCTCATGCACATCCACTACACACACACAAAACAAGAGCAGCCACACTTAGACGGACAGAGGGACTCTTGTAAACATGGTTGGAGAAACATATGGAAAGGCATGTAGGCGCTTATCAAAACTCTTGTAAGTATCCATGCACAAAGACATGCTGGCGCCATACGTGCAGACCAACAGAAGCAATATGGGCACCGATTTGCAAAGACTAAAATACATCCAGGCATAAACACAAACATACAGTAGATACCTACTCGCGGAATACATCGGACTTACATAGGAAGTAAGCATTGGCAAAGCCAATAGGTCTGGCTTATAGATGAACGTGCCTGGATGCTTCCAACTACGGAGTCTCACACCATCCGCCGATGCGCGCAAAAACTCGACACCCCGGCACTCAGTTATCAGCCTTGCACTCATTGACTCATTCTAGCATTCACCCACTTGCTCACCCACATGTGCTAACTCCCTAATCTTTGCAGAGATACTTTCAGCAGTGTCAGCCAGACCCAATGGCTTTGCTTCAACGGTGTGAGGGGGTGAGTGCTTCTGCCAGTGTGACCGCTGGTGGGTGAGGAGAATGAGTATGCTTTCTGTAATATGTGACTGCTACACTGGGATGGATATGACCGTGCTTCCGGTAGCTTGTGACTACTTGTCTGCGAGGGGTGTGAGAGTGCTGTTGGTGGTGCGAGACTGACACTTTGTGAGGGATGGTACCTGAATATCGCCTCCAAAATATGGCTTGAACATAATAATCATATCAATGGTAAGTTTATTGTTTTTTGTTGTTGCTGTAAATAAAAAAGATGTTAAGACTTTAGTGTAATAACATTTTGTGGCATTTAATATAGTTTCATTTATATTGTAATGCTGTAATGTGTATGTTTTATTACACATTTTAGATACAAATGCATTTTCCTTAGTTTTTAATAATATTTTACATTTTTTAGATATTTGTTTATGTGGGTTATTTTGAGGATTTGGATTGGGATTGGTAGTATAATATATTTAACTCTTTTTTTGATTAAATCAATTTTTGGTTTACATATGTTAATGTATTTGTTATAGATTTTATAATCATTAAATGTTTATTTACATCATAGTTCTGTATTTTTTTTATAATTTTGTTTATTTAATTTGAGATGTTTTGATATTGTGAAAAGAGACTTCATTATTTACCTGTGATCGGAAAAAGACATATAGGGGCCGTATTATGGTAAAAGGGCATTTTCATTGCTTGTGCCGGGTGCGCCATTAAAAACGTGCGCCTTACGCAAACAATGTAAATACACTCTATTACCATGGATGCGCTACCCCCAGGGCAGCCGCTAACTCGTGCTGCCCTGGGGGCAGCGTATTCAGGTGAAAACCGGAGCAGCTGCTTTACAGCCGCTCCTTGTTTTCACTGTGCAGGTGGTAGCTGCCTGCACTTTTGAAGGAGATTAGAGATTCCCTTGCAGGCGGGTGCAGTCATTGACTGCACCCGCCTGCAAGGATATGTCTGGGGGGGGTTCATGGGACCCCTTTTCTCCCGCCAGAGGGCTGCCATCAGGAGGCGCACTCACAGTGCGCCACCTTTTATGTGGCGCATTGTGAGTGCACCTCCTGAGGGCTTCTTTGCCTCTGCACCCACGTCTGTAATACCGTGCGGCGCAGAGGCAAAGGGATTCCCTTATTTGCATGGGGCGTGAGACCTGAGGGAATGCCCCCTGCAGATAGATTCATTCCGAGTCGCCGGAGCGACTGCCCGGCCGGAGTAAGGAAATCACACTTCCTAGAATCGCTAAGATTGGTTCAGCTCATTAACCACAATAATCAAATATCAAACTGAGCGTACCGCTTTTTGTTGACGGGTGCACTCTACACATGAGAGACCTCCACACTCCTTTCAGCGTGTTTCAGATAGACTACTGTTCTCGAAGATACTAGGTGCTCACTCACCTGTCCTGATGATGATCTCAACTGAATGAGATTGAAACACCGTCGACCCACCTAACTCCTTATTTCATGATATAAAATTAACAAAAGGAGCTTAGTATTTTGTTTTTAACCCTTTCCATGCGTCCGTCGGCCAACGGCCGTCGCGAGCACTACCTCCGTAGTGCTGCGCACGTCCGTTGGCCGTCGCGGCCCCGCCCACTCAATCAAACTGCCGCACCGCGGCGGAATTGCCGCTGCGGTTAAGCGGTTAAAAAGATTAATGTTTTAATGTTTTTCACCCACTAGATCACTTTTATGTCACCCTTTTTGTGAGCACTGGATCATGATAACTCATCATAAAAAAAGAGATAAAAAACAAAAATTAGATAATATGTTGCAATAAATAAAACAATTGCATCAAAATCATTATATGTTGTACTGCACCATACTTGCCTTTCTAACCAAATTGTTGCATATGGACTCCAAATGTAAATATACAAAATAATATACGTTTTGTAAAAAAGCTTAGCTTTTTAGATACATATAAAAGACTAACTGGCCTCATTGAACCATTGTTTTTAGAATACTGGTGCTTTATATGCGCCAGCACTATCTGTATTACAGAAGGGGCTGCACAAGCATCTGCGGCCCCTTCTGTAATGCCAAAGTGCCCCAGGGGTGCACAAAGCGGGCGCAAACGCCAGTTGCACCCCTGGGGCAGTCACTGTAATACGCCCCCTGGTCACCAAAGACACAGAAAAAAAGAAATTCATAGAGATTTATATTTATTGGCTTTATTACTAATATTGTTCGAAATAAGACACTGAATAAACAGAGCCATTTTGTTACCTCCATTCTTGTGACCTATGGATCGATCATTTCACAGTTCAACCTTAATGCTCATTTTCCAGACAGGGGATGTGGATCCACTATTGAAGTTTCAGAATTGATTTTGGGTGATTCTCCTTCAGTTATCATTTTCTGGCTTACCCTCAGACACAGCCTTTGTGCTAGGTAATGGATCTCACAGCAGTAGCAACAGTGCTGGCTCCAGGGAGAAGTCTCCCAAACAAGGACACAACGAAGCATGAGATCTCAGCTCCTGGCTGTCGTCAGCCTTCATGAGCATTCATCAGGCACAGAGAACAGGGCAGACCTACTTAGAAATGATGACACTTTTAACAAGAGAAAGCTATAACCTACCCCTTATTCCTACCATCTACCCTTTGTCGTAACATGGGAAAAACTAATCAGCAGCCCTTTTCTAAAAAGGATGTCAGAGAATTTGTTTGGGTAGCATTTTCTCCATTCTCCCTCACTTCAGTTCTGGGTCTCCATCCACAGGGATGCAGTCAATACAGGTCCACTGTGTAGGGAAAGCTGTATCTGCTCTCCATCACTTCATGCAAAATGCATCCCAATGGTCCATGCACTTAGACTTTTATTACAAATAGAGTCTTACTAGTACGCACTTGCTACATATCCACCGCACATACACACCCATGGAATGCCATTGCAAAGATCTCGGGTCATACGGAATCCTTTTTTGTGGCATCAGAGACAATATATCTGGAGCCTCCATCAATCCCTTTTCATCTTCATCTTATGATTCTGAGCTCCCCTTTGCTGATTCATGTAGCCCTTTGACCCCTTTCTTAGCCATTAACCATTTTTCCTGACTCCAGCCATCTGAACTTCTTAAACCGCTTCTGCCATACTTCACAGACCACACTCATTTTCACCCATCCACATTTAAACTCCTCTGACAAGATTCAGTCCCTATGCCCTCATATCCAACATCAGACTACTGTGCCAGCATCAGACAGCATTTTCTATCACTCAGAGGTGAGAGCGTAACAGTCCTGTTTTTTCCTTCACTTTGCATGCTCTGATGTTACAGGAAATACTTATCATCTCTATAAGTGGGCTGAAAAGGTGGGATTTCTGAGGGTTGGCAGCAGAAGAAGAATGAATAAGAACCATTTTTAAAAGTGATAGCCCAATACATATGGCCTAGACTCACATATATGTCCTCCTGCTCCTGATCATCTTCCTTCTCTTCTAGGTCCTCCTGTGCCTTTAGGCATTGATACCCCTCCTAGTACTGTTCAAGTCCTCCTTTTCTCAGTTGGTTTGGTCCTCCTGACCCTCATCCTGACCCTGGTCCAACTAGTTCTGGTCATCCCGATACTGGCTTCCTGAATCTGGTGCTCATGGTTGTAGTTCTTCCTGGCCCTAGTCTTCCTGTCCCTGCTCCTGGTTCATCCTTGTATTAGATCTTCCTGGGTCTCCTGATCCTTGTACTACTAATCCTCACCCTGATCATGCTTGTCTGCTGGGTTTGTATCCTCTTGCCCTGTTGTCCTGGCTCTCATAGGGCTGGCACTTCCAGACTTCCTGGTTTGGTTCATCCTGTTTCTCCTTACCTTGGTCCTTGTGACCCACCTGGTACCTGTTCTCCTTGTTAGGTCGTCTTGGGCTGGGCCTGTTCATTTTGAGCCTGGTCTGGTCCCAATGGTCCTAATGGCTTTGGTCGTCCTGGTTCCCCTAACCATCGCCAGCCTGGTTCTAATACCCCAGATCCTTGTCCTCTTGCTCCACTTGGAACTTCAACTCCTGGTCCCCTTACTCCTGACCTCTCTAGTTCTAGCCCTGTTCCTGGTCCTGCTTATTCAGATCCTTCTAGTCTACTTAAACCTCCCCATCTGGTCCCTGGTCTTATTAGCCCTAGTCTACCTGCTCCTGACCTGACTAGTTCTCGGGGTCCTCCTCCAACATGTCATGATACTCTTGGCCCTGGTCCTCCTGCTTGTTGTCATCCTGGACTAACTTGTCCACTTTGTCCTGATCATTCTTGTTCATGCCATCCTGTTCTTAGCCACGCAGCGTGGTCTTCATGGCCCCTGTCATCCTGTCCTTCCTTGCCCTGGTACTCCTTTTCCTCCTCGTTCTGGTACAGCTTGTCCTGGTGTGCAAGGTCCTGATACTCCTGGTCCTCGGTGACTTGAGTTTCCTTTTCCCCTTGGCTGTGGCTCCACTAGACCTCATTTCCCTGGTCCTCTTCGCCCTTGTCCCGCTGGCTGTGGTTGCCTGGCCATCTCCTCTTGGTTCCTCACTCTCAATCTGGTTTGCCTAGCAGTGGTCACCCTATTCATGGTCCTCACAGTCCATGTTCTTTTCCTGGTTTTGCACCCACTAGACATGATCCGTTGGTGTCTGGTCCTCCTTGTTTCGGTCTTTATATGACAAATCCTCTTGGGCCTGGTCTTTCTGGCCCTCCATGTGCAAACCAGCTCATAAATAGACCCCTGTATTTGGAGAGGATGTTGTCAGGTCCTCCCATCAGATGTAATTCCGGATGTGGCAGTGTCAAGTTCAGGCCATTCTCCAAGATCGTCTTTTCTTGAGGCATAACAAAGGGGAAAAAAACACATTTACTGAACTAAACTGCTGCCTCCACTCCCCAGATGCCCAAAACCACTAAGAAGAGTCAGCGTATTTGGTCATGAGTAAGGGTCGTATTTGTGTGCTGTGTATTCATGGGGTTGTATACCATATGGTCGAAGGGGTGGGGTGATGAATTATGTTGTTGTGTGTCTGCCTATATCCTAAAGAAGGTACAAGGGCGCTTGCAGGTGATGTCTTGGGTGGCCTAGTGTCATCATCTGGGTGGGTAACAGCATTTTAGAGGGTCAGGCCTCAATGTGAGGCTAGAGAGTATTATCATAAACCACGCCTCTTCTCACGGCGAAGAGTGGTGCTCGCCACTTGTGCCCACCTTGTTACCTCAGTCTGCCAAACCAGCAAAGATGGAGGCTGTGGCGACTTCCATTTCATTGCCACTGCTCATTTCGCTAGAAGTAGGGCGGGGTTCATGAACTGAGTTGTCGCTTTTTTAGACTTGGGGGGTATAAACAGACCCAGAAGACATTGTTGCACCATTTCCAGTATATCTCTCCCCGTTACCCAGGCTATGTTGACAGTACAGTATCCTAGTAATTCCCTAGTACTCTGCATGTCCAGAACATATGTGTCATGTCTGCTGAACCAGCTTTACAGTGGGAACATTCGTCTAGGACAAGAGGGTAGATCAAGTGTAAGCATTGATAAGTCAGGTATGCCCTGTGTAAAATGCAAAATTGGATGTATTTAAAGCGGGAATTGCGAGATATTTTGCTGGGATATTCCAGGGTGCTAAGCCACCCTGTCTTGTGTAGTGCTTGTCCCAGGAAGTCGTCCCAGGTAATTTGTAATTTGGTCAATACTTTCAGTGCATCCCTTGCAAAGGCCCGATATAAGCCACATCACCCGGCTCCTGCCATGTCCCACCGAATGCAGAGCATGTAGCAGCAAATTTGGAGTTGCTTCAGGTCCCCTTTTTCCCCAGTGTCACTGCAGAGACACCCTAAGTGCTCCTGAAGTCAAGAAGGCACTGCCAGGGAAGGCATGGGAATCAAAGAGGCCATAAAGGACATCGATGTTCCAACAGCAAAGAGATCGCCAAGAGTGAAAGATGACCATCTCCCAAATCTCTAGAGTGCGTCCGGTAAGAGCTTGGCTGCTCACCGGGAAACCCTTCAGTGGGACAAGTGGAGAGTATGGTCAGTTAGTCGCACCCCGTTGAACTCCAGTGTCAGACACTTTCAAGACATCCGCAGAAGGAGTGAATGGTGGCCCCTAGGCTAATAACCTGGAAGTAACAATCCATTAAGGTGGCCCAAGCTGACAACTGCTCGAGAGAGGCCCTCCTCGTTTGTGTGGTGTCCAACCAGCCATTGGGCCAAACATTGAAGCTGAGCAGCAAGATAATAATGAGTTAAGTTTGGGGCTCCCATTCACTGTGCTGTGGGGGAAGTTGCAAAGTGTGCAGCACAGCCTGCTTCCGTCTGCTTCCCCAGATTAGTGTAAGCAAAAGGGAGTTGAGATCCAGGAGAGTGCATGTGGGGATCGTGACCGGGAGACTGGAGAAGAAATAGAGTAATCTGGGTAGCATCACTATCTTTGACAACACTATGCGATCAGTCACGGACAGCGGCAGGTTAATCCAAAAACCCACCTGTGCTCTGTTAGATCTCATGACATTGCTCAGGTTGCCCTCCAGAAGACCTTCTCCTCATGATAGATCTGTATCCCTAGATATTTAACCTTCAGAGGGGCGCATGTCAGAACCTTGGTTCCCAGCTGTAGTTGTCTCTTGGGGAGTTGTCCTCCGAATTGGAAGAAAATGGACTTGTTATAATTTACTCAATAGCCAGATATCTTTCCAAAGCTATTCAGGGTAGCGGTAACAGGGCCCAGATCTCCATAGACATCTCATAGATAAAGGATAATATCATCCTCACATAGCGAGACAATATGTTTTAAGTCCCTTGGATATGTCCCACTCTAATCCACTGGTATGTAGAAGAACTGGCTGTGGCTCCATGGATAGTATGTAGAGCAAGGGGGAAGCAGGAGATCCCTGTCTGGCTCCCCTGGCAACCAGGTAAGACTCCGACACGTAGCTGCCTGTCTGGATTCTGACACTGGGGTTGGTATAGAGTAATTGAATTCAACCAATCAGTTGAGGGCCAAAGCCAAATCGGAAAGTACCCAGAACATGGAGTCAAAAGCCTGCTCCAAGTCCAGGGATAAGCAGGCCATGTTGGGCCAGTCTCAAGATGTAGTTTCTTTAACCCCCATCGAGGCGTCTGATATTTAGCGAGGTATTACGCCTTGGGATAAAACCATTCTGATACGGGTGGATCAGCTTTGGTAATAGAGGTTGGATACGGTCTGCAAGAATTTTACTGATGATTTTATAATCAGCAGATAGTAGAGAGTTAGGGCGGTATAAAGACAGGAGTGTCAGGACCCGTCCTGATTTTCAAATAGGCACCACCAGTGTCTCAAGTAGGGTGGGCGAGAGGGAGCCATTTGTTTTGCCTCTTGGTACACCTTCAATAGGCGCAGCACCAAGGCAGACTCATATGTGGCATAGAATTCGAGAGCTAGTCTATCCGAGCCAGGAGTGTTGCTCTGTGTGACGCTTTAATTGCTTTCTTAACATCTTGATCTGTAATTGGACCCTCTAGGGCCTGTTCATGGTACCTGGGTAAGGTCACCACTTCCAGGGGCCTGTATCTGGAATCTGATGTAGTGTGAGACCTCTCCCAGTACAGTTCAGTAGGAAAGGTCCGGAAAGTGAGGTTTTGGGTGCCCCGTCTGCGTCCTTGATAATGAGGATAGGAGTGCCTTGGTTGCGTGGCATAACCAGCCTGGTTAAAAGTCGGCCCAGTTTATCAGCCTCAATCTGTGTGCGCCTGGTATTCTGTCCAGTTTGGACTTCTGAGATGCTCCATCAGGGTAGCATGGGTCTCACTTTCTCTCTCTAAATCTTTCTTATTTGCCTAGGTATGTTGTACGTGTAGTCTGAGCGATAAGATCCACGGACAATACTATATGGTCTAGACGGATACGCAGGTCGAGGGGTAGGGAGAAAGTGAGTATTCTTTGTCATGAGGGTGTTGCCCTCGCCATATGTTCACGAGCGACCAGTGTCATAGCCAGTCCAAAAGGCCCTTCGAATTGTGGAATACAGGGGTACAAGGTAGGGGAGAGTGACTCCTGTCTAATGTTGGGTCGAGAACACAGTTAAAGTCACTCCCCCAATATCCACTAAACTCCCACCCAGTGGGCCATAAGAGAAGAAAGGGAGGAAAGAAAGAGGTGTTTATCTAAGTTGGGGGCATACAGCCTCCCTATTACTAACAGAGGACCATCCCACGTCAAAGCACATATCTCCTGTCTTTATCAATAAGGGACTCATCAGCAACAAAGGGGACCCCGGGTGCAATCAAATCGCTGCTCCTCAGGAAAAATAGGAGTGGGTAGTATAGAAAAGTAGACCTCACCGGCGATGGCACAGTCAACCACCTTCAAACTTATCCAAGTGTGCCTCATGCAAGAAGGCCAATGGGCCCCTCTACGTATAATTTAAGAATGAATTTTAGAATGCTTAGTAGCAGTCCCCAAACCCCTGACATTCCATGTTATAAATCAAAAGTCTCTCCATGCATTCTATAGAGGGTGTAAAGACGGATACACGGGGGACCATTTCCCTGTGCTGAAGAGAAAATGGATGATATATCAAGACCTCCTTAGCATGACAAATGTGGAAAGGTGGTGAGGGAGAAGCTTGTGCTCTTGGTGTTGGAACCCAGTAACCATTTTAGGTTGCTGGCTCAGCAGTAGGTAATGGACAATGTGAAGGCCTCCATCAGCTTTGACTCAGGTGAAAGGAGATAGGACCTGTGCCGACTACATTCGTATATAGATCTGGCCGGGGGGGGATCAATGCCCGAAGCCCGCCAACGGACCCCACCGACACTGCCGCCCGCAACCTCAGACAATGGATCTACGACTGCGCCAACACGCTCGCCCCGATCAAGAAACCCTCCAACAGACGCTCCGACAGAAAGGCCACCTGGTTCACCGCCGAACTCCAGGCCTCCAACCAGACCTGCCAAAAGCTCGAGAGCAAGTGGCGCCATGACCAGACCCCAGACAACTATGCAGCCCACAAGAGCGCCATCCGCAGACACCATCACCTCATCCGAACCGCCAAAAGGACCTTCTTCAAGGACCGCCTCGACCACAATGTACACGACAGCAAAGAGCTCTTCAACATCGTGAAGGAACTCTCCAACCCCAGCTCAAACACCAACGACATTCCGCCATCACAAGACCTGTGCGACACCCTAGCCACCTTCTTCCATCGAAAGATCACCGACATCCACAACAGCTTCGACAACCAGACCCCCAGACAGCCACAGACACCTCAGAATCACCACCCACCATCCGCACCAACACCCTGCTCACCTGGACCCACGTGAACGACGACGACACCATCAAAACCATGAACACCATCCACTCTGGCTCTCCGTCAGACCCATGCCCGCACCACATCTTCAACAAGGCCAGCTCCACCATCGCACCCCATCTCCGTAAGATCATAAACATCTCCTTCGAGACCGCCACCTTCCCGGAGAGCTGGAAGCACGCCAAGATCAACGCCCTACTAAAAAAAACCAAGGCGGACCCGAGAGACCTCAAGAACGTCCGGCCCATCTCCCTGCTCCCGTTCCCGGCAAAGGTCATCGAGAAGATCGTCAACAAGCAACTAACCCACTACCTCGAGGACAACAACATCCTGGACCCATCCCAGTCCGGATTCCGCAAAAACCACAGCACCGAAACTGCCCTCATCGCCACCACCGACGACATCAGAGCCATCCTGGACAACGAAGAAACCGCAGCCCTCATCCTCCTGGACCTCTCAGCCGCCTTCGACACCGTCTGCCACCACACCCTACGCAAACGCCTCCATGACACAGGGATCCGCGACAAGGCACTGGAATGGACCACCTCCTTCCTCTCCAGCAGAACCCAGAGTGTCCGCCTCCCGCCATTCCGATCCCAAGCCTCCGAGATCATCTGCAGCGTACCCCAAGGATCATCCCTCAGCCCGACCCTCTTCAACGTCTACATGGCACCGCTCGCCAACATCGTCCGCTCACACGACCTCAACATCATCTCCTATGCCGACGACACCCAGCTGATCCTCTCCCTCACCAAGGATCCCTCCACCGCCAGAACCAACCTCCACGAAGGAATGAAAACTGTTGCCGAATGGATGAAAAACAGCCGACTGAAACTGAACTCGGGCAAGACGGAGGTCCTCATCCTTGGCTCCACCCCCTCCGCCTGGGACGACTCCTGGTGGCCGACAACACTAGGAACTGCACCAACACCCACCGACCACGCACGCAACCTGGGTTTCATCCTCGACGCATCGCTCTCCATGTCCAAGCAGGTCAACGCCGTCTCATCCTCCTGCTTCAACACCCTCCGCATGCTCTGCAAGATCTACAGATGGAGCCCCACCGAGACCAGAAGGACGGTCACCCAGGCCCTCGTCAGCAGCAGACTGGACTACGGCAACGCCCTCTACGCAGGAGCATCGACCAAACTCCTGAAACGACTACAACGGATACAGAACGTCTCTGCTCGCCTCATCCTCGGCACACCCCGCCACAGCCACATCACACCCCACCTGAGAGACCTGCACTGGCTCCCCGTCAACAAGAGGATCACCTTCAAGCTCCTCCCCACGCTCACAAGGCACTCCACAACATCGGACCAACATACCTCAACAGACGTCTCACCTTCTACACCCTGAACCACCAGCTCCGCTCTGCCAACCTCGTCCTCGCCGCCATCCCCCGCATCCGAAGAACAACCACCGGGGGCAGATCGTTCTCCCACCTCGCCGCCAAGACCTGGAACACCCTCCCCATCCACCTGCGACAGACTCAGGACCTACTGGCCTTCAGGAGACTTCTCAAGACCTAACTTTTCGAGCAATAGCAGCACCTTCCCCTCCCCTCCCCCCCTAGCGCCTTGAGACCCTCGCGGGTATGTAGTGTGCTCTATAAATGTATTGATTGATTGAATGCCATTCAAAGTCGTTGCCACTGTTAGATTAATTCAGCGTCTGTCTATGGTGTCACCCGCAGCCTTCCCCGCGGGGAGGGGGGCCTCATATCTGAGTCAGAGGATAGATCTCGAGGTGCTCTGTTTAGGGATAAAGTTAGAGTCAGACTGAGGGTCGCCGCCAATTGCAGGACTGTCTTCTGATCCTTGAAGGCCTGCTCTATATTAGGAATCATTGTTGCTCTTTGCTACCTGGGTCCAGAGTGAGCCCCACACTGGGAGGAAGCAGGGGATGTCTGGTCTTTCTGAAAGTCCAAAGGGCCCCGCTGCTGCTCTGCTAGGCCCACACCTCCTCAGGGCCTTTGAAAAAATGGTGCTGGACTGTCAATATATAATCAGGGAAGAGCATAATTCTCAGGGAGCCTACAGTTAAAGGGTCCATCGACGTGGCCTTTTGCAGTATAAGATCTCACTCATGAAAAGTTAACAGTCTGGGCAATATTGGTCAAGAGGGCACCCCAGGGGGGTGAATGCCGGGCCATCACCCTGTGGGCCTATTCTACTACATACTTTGCAGAGAATCATATTGTTGGACTTGGCATCTTTGGCATGGTTTCCCCTGACTTTTTGCCTCTACCTCCTGTATTTTTGATTCTGTGCTGGATTTAGTTTTTGCGGACTTAGATGCTTTGGGCACTTTGCCACTGCTGTTCAGTGTCAAAGTACAAGTGCTCCCTGTGTAAATTGTTATTACAATTAGTTCTCTGTGATTTTCATATTTTATTTACTGGTAAGTCCCTAGTAAAGTGCACTGAGTGCGCCGAGGCCTGTAACTCAAATGCTACTAGTGGGCCTGCACCACTGATTGTGCCACCCACCTAAGTAGCCCTGCAAAGGTAACTCAGTCCTGCAACTGCAGTGTCTGCGCGCAGTTTTGAACTGCCATGCCGACCTGGCAAGTGCATCCACTTGCCAGGCGCTAACCTTTTCTTTCTTACCTGTAAGATACCCCTCAGGTAGGCCCATGGTTTTCCCATGGGCAGGGTGCAGTGTATGCGAAAGGTAGGACATGTACTGGTGTGTGTGACATGTCCTGATAGTGAAATACTGCCAATTTCGGTTTTCACTATTGAAAGACTATCTGTCCCATAGGATAGCATAGGAGATACTTTGTAACATCTTACAAGTATAACTTCCCTCCCATTGGGACAAGATAGAGGAATAAAGTTTAGGCTCTCCGTACTCAGAATTCAATAACACATCTTTTAGTAAAGATGGTTTTTTAAATTGAGTGTTGGAAAATGCCAGTTTTAGAAAGTAGGCCTTTTCTTGTTTAACCATTCTGTGGGCCTCTGCCTGTTTGTGGATTGACTGTCTGGTTTTGGAGTGACAGGGGCTTGGGATGTGCATTCACTGTAGACAGCCACTGGGGGGTTAAGGTGTGCCTGACCCTTCCTGTAGGACTCAGAGCTGAGTTGAATAGAGCTTGGCTGCATTTAGAGTAGCGGGAGGAGTTTTCCTTGCATCTCAATAGGGTCTGTCTACCGTGCACAATGCTTTCTCCCCCCGCTCTGGTCATACTGCACCAGTGAGGACAGAACTGGTTTGGACTGGGCTCAGAGACCCTTGCACACAGAAGATCAAAGACAAAATGGGGTATAAGTAGTGGACCTTAAACCACATAACTATAGATCACTTCTGGACTCAAGAGGAACCTTTGCCAAGGAGAAGAGCTGGACTACTGCCCCTTTGCTGTGTGCTGTGTTTGGTTGGCCTGCAGTTGCTGCTTCTGCCAAGGAAAGGACAAAGACTGGAACTTTGCTGTTAACCTGCTTGAAGAAGAATCTCCAAGGGCCTGTGTGTGCTGGCCTCCTGTTCTGAAGTCTCAGGGACACAAAGGGCCTGATTCACAGAACTAACTTACGTCAAAAACGTAAAGTTAGTACTTTTTGGTATTCACAGAATACACTTACTCATTTTGGTATTCACAGAATGAACTTACTCATTTTGGTATTCACAGAATGAACTTACTCATTTTGGTATTCACAGAATGAACTTACTCATTTCAGTATTCACAGAAGTTAGTAGCCCTAACTTTAGGACTCCTAAATGCCTTCTGTGAATACCGAAAGTCTTAAAGTTAGGATTTTTCTCAGTTTAGGAGTAGTAAAGTTAGTAGTCCTAACTTTAGGACTCCTAAATGCCTTCTGTGAATACCGAAAGTCTTAAAGTTAGGATTTTTCTCAGTTTAGGAGTAGTAAAGTTAGGACTCCTAACTTTACTACTCCTAAACTGAGAAAATCCTAACTTTAAGATTCTTCGGTATTCACAGAAGGCATTTAGGAGTCCTAAAGTTAGGACTACTAACTTCTGTGAATACCGAAATGAGTAAGTGCCTTCTGTGAATACCAAAACGAGTAAGTGCCTTCTGTGAATACCAAAATGAGTAAGTTCATTCTGTGAATACCAAAATGAGTAAGTTCATTTTGTGAATACCAAAATGAGTAAGTGTATTCTGTGAATACCAAAAAGTACTAACTTTACGTTTTTGACGTAAGTTAGTTCTGTGAATCAGGCCCCAAGACTTCACCCCCAGCTCCCCTGAACTCTACTTCTGCGAGTTCTGACAGGAGGTGCCTGTTCCAGATTTGGGCCTCTGAAGGTTGTTCCTGCTGTTGGGAGCTGGAAGAAACTTGAAAGAAGCAAGAAAAGCAATCTCCAATGCCATCAGCAACTCTGCCATGACGCCGCGACCTGCACTGAAGCCAGGGGCACCGCTCATATAGTGCATGATGCACCGGCCAGCGTGCACCGCAGCTCTGATGCCCTTTGACGCCTGATGATGCCTGTAGGTATCAGCATTTCCGACGCCAGTGCTCGTACCGACTCCATCACCGGCAGTGCCTGCATCCTGTTATCGTGACACCGATAACAACCGAAGGTGATTCCACGAACTCGCCGACTTCGCTTGTCACCGGAACCGACGCCTCACCGCTGACGTAACCTGCTTCCCCTGTCCTGGATTTGACACGTCGCCTCTGTGCGGACATGACGCCTCTCCTCCCCCGTGACAGCCAAGGAGCCAGCCTCGACCTCGGCACCGATGCCTCACCTCCACGACGCTGTGCATCATCATAGACTTCATTATCCAAAGGTACTGTTTGTTTGTGAGACCGTGTGACTCTGTTCCTGACGCCGCGCACCTCGCGGTCGGCGTCGTAAGTTGATTTATTGCTGTCACGATGTCGTAATAGCCCCAGGTGGAGCTATTTGTTTTCTACAAGTTTTATTTTGGAAGAAACTGTTTTCAAAGTGCTATTTTACTACATGTATGTTGAATGTTTGTCGTTTTGGTCTTCTTGAGTTTAGATAAAGGGACTTTATTTTTCTAAACTGGTGTGGTGTCCATTTGTGGTGTTATTACTGTATTACTGTGTGTTTTGAGTACAAATAGTTTACACATTGCCTTTGGGATAACCCTATCTGCTTGTGCCAAGCTACCAAGGGGGTGAGCTGGAGTTATCTAAAGTGTGTATCCCCCTTAACCTGACTAGAAGCAAGTGTCCCTACTTGGACAAAAGTACATACCTCTGCCAACTAGAGACCCCCACTTCTAACACATATGTTATTTTGTCTTGCCCTGCATTCCACTTCAGCACGGGTCCCAAGAAGCTGGAATCAGGACACCAGATCTTCCAGGAGAGTAGTGTGGTTCTCCATCACGGTGATGAGCTCTTGTAGGGTCAGAGTATGTTGCTGAACCTTTTCACAGAACTTTCATTGGTCTTCCCCGAGTACCCCTAAGTAAAGAGCTACAGTGTCAATTTTCTGTTCCAGGGCTGCTCGGAAGTCCTGTAATTCAGCTAGGATGAGGTCCTGCTTATCGCGTATGGATGCTGCAGAGTCTTCAGATTGAGAGGGTGAAGCGGAGTCCCTGTGAAAGCCCTCCAATGCCATGATATCTCCCAGGGCATCCCGGATAGGGATGCCGGGGTACATGTGTTTGGTTTTACCCATGTTGGTGTCTTGTACTAAGCTCCTCAAGAAGGGAAGGGGTAGAAGATGTTAACCAAGTATGATGTCTAGATTCCTTCAAGGGGACACGCTAGATACCCATGTAGGAGTGGGGACTGGCAGCTCTATCGGACTCCTAGCTGACACCTCAAAAAGTTCTTCAGTCCAGTGGAAGCCATTTGCACTATTAGGCGACTTCCCTAGAGTCTACCCCCTTTAGAGCAAGGATTTACCTCTGGGAGGCCCTTATGTCAACCCAAAGCAAGTGGGGTTCGGTACAAGCAGTCCCTCCCCTGCAGATGGAGTCTGCCAAGTCCTTCAGGGCACTCCCAATATAACCCCTGTCTCAGCATATGGGCCCCCCTTATGGACTGTTAGGGCGCAAAGCTGAAAAACAGTAGGCAAGCCGGTCTCCACATACAGCCCTGACAGGCCCCGAACCAGAGCCTCGTAGTATCCCTCCTAAATGTGGGGGAGAGGAGAAGAGAAATGTGGGCACCACGTTGGTCTCCACCAGGCCACAGACCCTGGGCAGTGGTGCAGACGGGTCAAGCACTTCATCTTTATCTGACCAGGCACAGAAGAAGAATTGACACAGAGGTTGTAGCCATGTGGGAGAGGAGGAGCCACAATGACCCGGCCCCCTCCACTCCACCTGTTCTCTGAAGGGGACCCTGCTCAGCAGTAATTGGGCCTCAACATCATCTATACTGGGCCGGCCCGCATTCTACTGTGTAGAGTCGAGAGAGCTGCCAGAGCCGGATTGTCCTTCTCCGGGCGTGCATTCCCGGGGAGTCTGCTCACCTGCTCCTGGCTCCTCCAGGAGGCAGGCAGGCATTGCGTAGACTTTCCTTGGGGTTGAACGACAGAGGGGAGGAATCCAAACTCCTTGATGTGATCGCACAGTCCCCATCAGGATGATTGGGAGGCCGCACAGTCATGCAGGCTAGGCCGGACCTAAGCTTCTTCAATATGGGGCCGCCATTTTCGGCAATTGCCCATGCTCCTGGCTTCTAGATGAGATAGCACTGTCAAGGTCAAAATGAGAGCACAGTAGTGGCATAATATTGCCCATTCAAAAACTGCTTAGCATGTTAGAAATCGAAATGACCACTCTCAAGATACATTGTGCGGGTGACTAAAATGTCAGTGTGGCTGAATGGCCACTCATAACATGGGACCAATAAGCATCTATACCTAAAACCCACTCTGCTGTGTAAACAGTAAGAAAAAGGGTGTTTATTCAGCAGGAAGCTGAGAGAACTACCCAGATGCAATACTTACCCGTTTCCTGCTTTCATTTCTCCAGTCCACATAAGTTCCATTACTGTGTCTTACTCAATTTACCACCTACAATTGTTCCAAAGCAATGTTCCTCCTAGCACTTATTGTCTTATGTAAGTATCCCTCCCTGTCTGGCCCAGATACAACCTATCTCTCAGCACTCCCTTTTTGCTGCTACTTGTCGACTTCTGCTGTGTTACCAAGTTTGAAATACTAAGCAAGCATAACCCCTTTTAAAAAGAAGTCTAAAGCTAGCACCAGGCCTTCTGTAAGAAGCTTAAAAAGATCCCAGACTTGAAAAATCATCACAGGAGGATCACAAACATTAAAAAGTAAAACATGTATGTAACATGCTTCAAAACTATACTTATTATTCTTTGCAGACAGGCAATACTCCTAGACTGCAACACAAAATATCTGTGTGCCAGATATTGAAGCTCCTAAAACAGAAGTTTGACTCCTGCTTTTCTTATTTGAATATTAAAATAAAATAAATATTTTTATTCAAAATGAATTTTACTGTTTTTCATCTATAAACAGCTTATCTTATTCCATGAGCTTACCTTTGTACAAACTATTGTTCATTTGTTTATGCACTTACTTTCAAAAGGTTCATACATGTTGCATCCCCATTACAAGATGGCCACCACCTTACCATTGCCTGCAGTTCGTTTTTTCTTCATATCCGGCTAAAAAAAGACCTGCTTCACACTATCTATCTGGCTGCCGGTCAAATTGTACATCTCTACTATTTAGCCTGTGACCAGGTAAACATCAGAAATTATGTACTGTTTTGCCGGCTGCTAGTTAAACAGCTGAGATTTTGCCCTCCAATGCCAAACACGTGGATTTTTTCAACACAGAACTCTAATTGTGATCTTCATAATTTGATGGATAGATATCTTAATGTTAAAAATTAGTGATGTTATATAGCACCAGATAAGTTTGGTCGAGGACCAAAGACCTGTCCGCATATATCAGCACATTGCTGACATGATGAAGTAGCTTCAGAGATGAGATGCTGCTTTAGCAGAATAAACCACTACATCTATTGTCTGTACAAAATATTGTTAAAAAAATACTTCAACTCTCAGGTATAAAACATTACTTTATGACTAACCTTGTACCCCTACCTGTAAGACAAAATACTTCAGCCTGACTCCAGCCCTCGCAGTGAGGACAGTTCTCAGTTTCCAGCCTAACATGTCCACATGCTGCTGAATGTCTACTGTTCTGGACTTTCCTTGAAGGACACCTACCTTTGTCAGACAAAATAATTCCAGAACTTCTGAATAGGACACAATGTCCTAGGAAACAACTTACCCACACCTGCAGTACACACTGCTCAAAGACATCCTTGTCTATTAAATGCATTCCTAAATCACAACCACTGCTGAATTCATAAGTTGGACTCATCAAGCATCTCCTCCAGCCCAAAGGAGTATGTTACTTACCCTGTAAGCATCTGTTTGTAGTGTGTAGTGCTGCAGATTCACATGCTCTACATTGCTGCCATTCAGTGCTGGGTGTGGATATCCACCACCCTCCCCCGCTTGAAGAAGTCCTCCAGGCAATGAGTCATGGTGCAACTCCTCCCTGGTCAGCAATGCACATGGGCACCTCCTCCATTGTTAGCCTGCTTTTTGCACAGCGGCGCGTGTACAGATGGAGAAGTAAGTAGAGTAGAGAATGGTGACCATGTGTGATTTTGTGTACAAGAAATGATGAGTTTAAAGTGAGAAAAAATATCTGAAACCACTTGCTTCCGGAAAAGCAGGGGGTTGCATGTGAATCTACAGCACTACATGGAATGAACAGATACTTCCAAGGTAAGTAACATATTTGTGTTGTAGCATGTGTGGCTGTAGACACACATGCTCTGCATAGACTGTCAAGCAGTACTCCCATAAGTGGTGGTCAGTCAGTGGATAATGCAGATGCTTGAAACAAAGTCCTTAAAATGCTGTGGCCAATCCGAGCTTGTTGGCGTACTAGGACATCCACACAATAGTGCTTGGTGAAGGTATCTGGAGTTGAGCAGGTAGATGCCTCACAGGTGTACCCTATAGGGATGTTCCCTAGGAAAACCACAGTGACTCCCTTTTCCGGATGGAATGTGACCTTGGCGGGGCACGCAAGTTTCTTTTATCTTTGAGGTAAGAGGTCTGAATCCACTTGACAATCCATCTGGTATAACTACCTTTGGTACAGGATGGCCCTGGAGAGGAACAAAGAGTTGCTG
Organism: Calotriton arnoldi; assembly: GCA_963921515.1. Lineage (NCBI taxonomy): Eukaryota > Metazoa > Chordata > Amphibia > Caudata > Salamandridae > Calotriton > Calotriton arnoldi. The sequence continues at coordinate 619,806 of CAWUFW010009071.1, read as the reverse complement.
AGTGTTGCGAAATGATTTGGTCCTATCAATGCAGTACATGATGGTGAGTTTAACATCAAGTGTGCATAAAGCCCTCTCAGCTACCGTGCAAAGCAAGTAATTGCAACCAGCTCAAACATCGTTTTTGGCACTGTGTTTTTTTTCATGTATGCCATTAAGAATGGATATGTGTGAAAAGTGTGTTAACATATTATAAAAATACTTACAGATGCGGAAAATCTTCTATCGTTAGAATAATAAATGTTGTGCATGTGTGCAATCTAACTATGTGGCACACATGAAACAAAATAAATATGCCTTTCCATGATATATGAAAGGGAACCAAAGCCACAGCTAAAAAGTGTGCCAAAGTCATTGGAGCCTGAGTCATTTCCATAATGGGGCCTGGGGTCATATTATGGTGGGCTGCGCTTGCTCAGCCCAGAACAGAGAGCCTATTTGTATTCTCCTGCACTGTGTAAAGTGAATTCATCTAACCAAATGTTTCTTTAGTTAGTGCATTATTAGAGACAGCACAGCTCAGCAACTGAAAGAGGCAAACCTTGCTCACTGTTTCGACCTGTAGTGTCTGAAAATGAAGGAAATATTGTGTTAAATGAATGCACTTTACACACTGCAGCCACACAAACCCAGAGACTCCACTCTGCAGTGAGCCAACTCCGCCCATCATGGTATGGCCCCTGATCTATGGATTCACTAGTTCTCTGCACTCGGTTAAGATGGCGCCAATATTGATATTGATCAGGCACCCCTTGGCATGCACACAGGAATTAACCCTAGACCTGTGCATTCCGAAAAAAGGAGGCGGGGCAGCACCATAGTAAGCAGAGCATGTTTGTCTTGGCAGACTCACAAGAATGTTTTTATGTTGGAAAGAATGATAATAAGCTGTTCCAAAAAGCCTCTGGGCAGCATCTGAACTCGAAGAACGAGGGCCCACTTCCATTTGGAAAGGACAACTGTTTGTCCTGGAATGCCTCCCAGAACAACAATGAACAATTCCCTCATGTTTATATCGGGAACTTAGAAACCTGAGCAGAAAGAATAATACTGAATCATTTTTTTCTTTTTATCTTGAACTTTTTTATTACATATTTTAAGGCAAAATAATTGTATATTTTGAGGTCAGGACAATACTATTAACTTAGTAGTAGAATAAAAACATGAAAAATCAATAATTAAGCATTACAAATTCGAACCATGTGTTCTTGAAAGTGAATTAAATCGTATATTTAATGAATAATTAAATCTAGCAATAATTAATGAATATGTTAAATATTTGCAAGTACTAAGCTACGAAAGACTAAACAATACTGAAATAGAAGTAAAGAGAAGAAAGAAAAACAGCAGAAGGAAGGAAAGAACAGTTGTGGGTGAAAACTTAAAGATAGTGTTGTACACAATTATGGGAAATTTGGAGAGCAAGAAGGTAAAATGCATTAAAATGAAGAAAGAATTATGAAAGAATGACATTAAAACATATCGCACAGAGGTTCAGACACTGTTAGACTTGTCAGCCTTAGAGTGGTCTACTCCCAAACTTTTTGACCTCTCCCCTTCTGTTTTGCTGAATTCGTTTGTGGTGGCCTTATTTGGACCTTGTAGACTTTACCACAGCAAACCAGTGCTAATATGCTGTTGCTCACTCCCTAAGACCTGGCAGTATGTACGTTTGTTGTATACGTTTAATTAAAGTCATTACAATTATTTCAAAGCATATACAAATTATAAAGAATCTCAAGTCAAAAGGAAAAACACTCACGGGTAAAAACATCACTAAGCTGAACAGACATTTTCATACTATATCATGTTAACATAGTCGGACAAAGTGCTAGTGCAAGAGCCCGAATTGACAGCAGTGACGCAGTCAGGCGGGGTTTGTGGGGGAAAAACACATAGGGGTCGGTAAATAAGGAAGCAGTTCTTCATGCCGGAGGGCCTGTCTCATAAAGTGCTGGGGCAATAAGAAACAGCAGCGAGATGTGAGTGCCGTCCGACAGGACTGCGCCACACTAAAGTCACTGTCACATACTGAGAAACACACAGGTTTGAGAAATGCCAACAGTACTTCTTATGCACAGGGCTCAATATCTCATGTGGGTGACACGGGACAGCCAGACAGTGGCAGATGGGGGCGGGTGTACAAAGTTCGAGGTGGTCGGGGCATTCACTCATACTGATGGATGCACTGGGGCCCAATAGAATAAAGGTGGCTACTGTTCATCGGGCCGATGGGACAGTCTTGTGGCGACCATGGGGAAGGATCAAAGATCATGTGTTTGATACACTGGAACCCCGGGCGGGAGAGAGCACATAGTGGCTCCCTCTGCCATAGGGGCTGAATGATGACTGTTGGGGGACGGGCCAGGGGTAGAAGAAAAAAGCCCCGGGGAAGCCTCTTGGTAACTGAGCTTACTGTGTTCAGAGAGGCACATTTGGGCAGCAGGATGTTTAGAGAGGTGCTATCAGGGTTAAGAGAGGCGATGATAGCTTGCCAACATGAGTGGACTCCCAGATTGCTCCACTCACGCCTTAGCCTGATTTTTCACTCATTTAACAATGCAGGGCAAAGGTACACAATGTGTTCGAGAGATTCCTCGCACTGCCAGCAGCCCCTGCAGGTTGTTCCTTCCAGGGGGTTGATGCCAACTGGCGAGATGTTTCAGAAACTTCCACTCCCCCAGCCTGAGAGCCATGAATCTTGCTTTCAGTTGGTTGGAATATGTGCAGGCAAGATAAGATGCAGGGGATGCGGGTTGGTAGGTGTTGATGACTCCCCAGGCATGCTCTCGCTTGGCAAGGGTGGCCCTGTCGGAGTGGTATGGCCAGAGGTGGACACATTTTGTGATACCCAACTTAAAGGTGTGTTGGCTCGGGTTAGTTACCCAAAGACCATTCACATCCAAAAGATGCTGAAAGTCCTCGAGGAACTGATGATGCACTACACATGGGCCACCGATGCTGATTTCGGTTTATAACAGTGCCTCTAGACAGCCACCCCTAGCCACCCGCAGTTTGTGACACAGTTTGAGGTTGGCACTGGCACTGACTGCCCGCTGGTCAATTAGGCCCAGTTTCAGCATGAACTGGGCTGTAGATGAGGACCTTGGCAGTCGAAGAACACTTTTGTTTATTCTTGTAATGAGTTTGTTTAGTAAGCTGCTGTTTTTGCACAATAATATGTTACTGCTGTAGGACGGTGAGGGTGATATTTGGGCCCTAATAAATTCCAGCAGTGGCTAGGCCCCAGTAACGATTTTGAAAGTTTTGATAGAGTCACCTGGAGAGCCAGGGCCTTTGCTTCGACTTCCTTTTGGTGCTGTGCAAAGGAACCTCTTGCATCTATGTGTACCCCCAAGTACTTATATTATTGGCCACTGTGATCCTGTTACCATTCTAGAACCAGTTCCCCCTTAGTGCTTTTTACTTCCAAATGTTACCACCTTCATTTTGACCTCCAGGCTATTGGCAATAGTGTAGATATGTAACTGGTTCAGCAGACGTTGTAGCCCTACTCTGGTAAGGCTGAACAGAGCACGGTCATCGGCGTATAGCAGGTTGCTGATCCATTCGCCACCTAACATAGGGGGTGACTGTTGGTGGAATCAAGGGATTGCGACAGATCACCAAAGAGCAGATTGAAAAGTAGGGGGGCCAACACACACCTCTGCTTTACGCCCCACATTGTGAGGATTTTCCTGGATACACAGTCACTATCGCCTTGTTTAATGCGGAACCAGGTGTTGGAGTGCAGCTGGATTATAGACTCCAAGAGCTTTGGCAGATTCCTCATTTTGTTAGTTTGGACCAGAGTGCCCACCTTTGGTACAAGGTAGAATGCTGCTTTTAATTCAACAAAACAGCAATGCAGCAGAAAGTGGATAGATAATGGGTTTATCAGCAGGTTGGACAACGTACCTGATTTCGCAGTGAACTCTTTTTAGTTTTTTGGGATTAGACCCTTTCACTCTGCCCATAGCCGTAGGTCCTCCAAGAGCAAGCTAGCATAGAATTTAGCTTCATTATCAGGAAGCACAATTAATCTGTAATTGCTCGGATCTGATCTGGAGCCTCCTTTGTGGATGGGGTGGATTATGGCCCCACACCACGATTCAGGTATTGTCGAGCTCCTCAGCCAGAAGTCAATGAGCAAAGAGAGCCTTTCTGCCCAGAACAGATTTATCCTGTTTGGAAAGGACCTGGAGGAGACTGTTGGGCCCAGGGCCCCCTTCCGTCCTAGCCTTCAATGTTACATGGTCCAGCCGACTCGTGGTGGGGCAGAGCAAGCGGTCTTGATCTTGAGATGAGGCCGGGATAACGGTTGTTTCTGGGCTTTGGGGGCCCCTGACCGGTGTTTGATCTACATCCGCTTGCCAAGAAGTGCCAGGAGAGGAAGGATGGCCATTCCGGTTCAGTGATATTCCCACAACCAAGCCTACTGGATCCGTTCAACTGCCTGTTCACCAAGGCCCAACAGTTACTATAGTTAGGTTTCTTGCTCTCACATATGAGGATCGCCCAGAAGTGGTGTAGGCATTTTCGCTTCTCTGCCTGAATTTCCTGCTGTAGTTTTTCTGTGCCAGCTTAAATGAGTCAGTTAACTCCTTTGTTCTGCAGTTCTTTAGAACTCCCCTCATGGCCATATTGCGGGCTTCTTTAGAACTTGAATGGTTATTGAGAGAATAACTGGTTTGGTAAGGCAGTACAGTCGGGCTGGTCATGGAAATTTTAGCAAGGAGTCGGGTGATGAGGCTTGTCCATGCAGTGATCAGTGATACATTGCCTAAGCCCATTCCACAGCTCCCTCCGAGGCGCTTGAGGTTCTCAGTGTATATTCCTTTGCACGTAGTGCTGGCCGGAGCATGATAAGACAGATCAGAGTTTAGTGTGATGGTGTGACGGCGGTGATCACTCTCTGTATGTGGAACAATGCTGTAGGTTTTTACTGTGGGTAACATTTCTATGTTGCACATGGTGTAGTCAAGGTAGGAACAAGTGTTTCCATTGGTTCTTGACCAGTTTGGTTGCGTGTCTTGTGGGAACCGGGCATTCAATACTTTAAATCCCACACTGTTGAGTTGCAAGACCATAAGCTATCTTAATGTGTGACATGGGCAGCTCCTCGGCCTGTATTGTTCAATGATGTTCAAGGAGATCCCTGGGGGGATCTCATCGGGGTCATCTTGATGATCTTGGTTAAGATTCGTATGAAAGTCCCCGGTTATCATACAATCTGCTAAGAGGTAATCCCTGGTCAAATCACACATATCAGTATTAAATGATTTAATTTTGACCTCTTCTCCCTTGCACTTGGGTTAACATAAACGATAATCAACAGGAGGGAACGCTGTAATCTCCAGTTTCTGATTTTGATTTCTTGCAGCCAGCTCTCTAGAAATGCTATTGGGCTGATGTTCCTTCGCAGTTTTACTGAGGTATATATGGACAGACCATCCTTTGATCTGCCAAACTTGTGCTCTCTTTGGGCCAGCTTCCAGTGCTCAATAAAGCCCATAATCTGACAACTCAGCTCTGCCCATGTTTCCTCTAGGGCTATGATGTCATAACCATTTAAGAAGACTATTAAATCGAGGGCCTGTAATTTCTGCGGGAGGCCGTTGATATTCCAGGAGCAAAGGGTTAGCAGGAATGGCTTGGGGCGCAGAGATACTAGAGGGTCAGTTCAGTCAGAACATCTATGGACAGGGCTGAGGGCAGCCAGTTCCATTAATTTCTGGAGGGGTCAATTGTTGCTGCTCTTAGTTCGCTGCTAATTCTAATTTTGCGACCCAGGCCATTTTTTTAAATTGAAGGACCCTGGATTGATCAACGGGGAGGTCTTGGTTTGCAGTGGCCCGTGTGCACTCGGGCCCACGTGGGAGGACATTGAAATTGCAACTTCTAAGTATGCATAGGATTGTCTGGGAGATTGACTATGCCCGTTGCTGGGGGTACCTTATAGTACATTGGGGTCAATGGGCACTTGGCCTTTGGTGGAGGTCGGAGATGGGTTATGCAATGACAGATATGGGCCACTTTCAATTCCGTTGAGCGGGGCAGACCCAGTTCCTAAATTTGGGAACAGCAGAAGCAGGTTGCGGGTGGCAGAGTAGGTGTTGCTACTTGCCTTGCTTTGATGTTTGCAAAGCCTTTTCCTTTCCCTCTTACTAAGAGGGCGTTACTGCTGGGGTCCATCTGATGCAGTGCTTCCGGGTGCAATCTGGACCACTGAAGTGGTGGCCATTGCCGATGGCAGCGAGGATGAGGCCCCCCCTGCTCAGGGCTTGAATTTATTTGAGTAAGTACTCATTAGAAGACAGTCAGGGCCTTCACCATCCCAAGTGTTGGCAATATTAGTGGTCACAGGCGGGCTGGTCACCCTTGAAGGGCTTCAAGTTCTGGACTGGAACTGATGGACTCAATAATTGCTTCTGTGATTTGGATGTTATGGGCTGCGGGGGGCTGTAGGAAGCTTGCACATGCAATTTGTTGGCATTGTCCAGAACCACTGGTGAGCTCCTTGATTTCAGACAGGACAATATAAAGGAAAGTCAGAAGTGAGGCCAAACTGTCTATAATAGGAGAGTAGCAGCAAACAGACTGTTTGAATTTGGTGGTGGATTGTCAAACTTGCTGTCAATTGCTGCCGGGAAGACAGCAAGTGATTTAAGGAGGTCGACTGGAAGGTCCAGTTTGTCTAAGTGATAGTTTCGAGCAGAAACTGTAGGTTGGAGTGTCTCCAAAAATTGAGTCCAGATTGCTGTAGGAAGAGCCGTGGTCGTTTCTGGAGCGACTTTACCTTGCAGGCCAGGGCTACAGGTGGGCTATCTGAGAAAGAATGACAGTTCTAGAACGGAGTGATCATTTAGTTCCATGCTGCCAGGTCTTGGATCTGGGCTTCCTGAGCCTTCCAAGTGGAACAGTTTTGAGGTGAAAGTGGCATTACATTCGCGGTTGAGTTCCAGGTCCATTGGCCCACAGGTGGGCTGAAAGGGCAGTCCACAAATGTCTCCAATATTGACTCAGGTCAGGGGCAGACTGCCAGGTGCTGATGGACTCTAGTTTGGAGACCTTGCGGCTCACAGTTGTGAGATGATGTAGATATTTCATGCAACGGCTCACCGTGGGAATGAACTGCTTTGTGGAATTCAGGGAGAGGGGCACTTGATGCGGCAACTAATGTAAGACTGTGGGGGAGTGCAGCCTCCCAAAGGGGTATTGGTGACCAAACTGCTGGTTTGGAGCTGTTGAGGCCGATAAAGTATCTGGCTTCTTGGGCACTAACAGCTCGACTTCTGACTCCTTGGCCACCAAGCTGGTGGCTCCATTGCTATCTGGAATAGGCCCTGTTGCCTGGGCTGGATGTATTATAGCCTGAAATTTAAGTTGCGGGGGGCCTTTCCTCGTCTTTGCTGGTCTACAGTGGTTAGAGGGTTCACACCTGCTTCTTGTAATGGTACCTGCACTATATACCCTAGGTGGCTTTTTGAACAAGTCCAAGAGGGTTGTGACACAGGGCCCTGTGGGGCCGACCATACTTCTAGTGTCTGATGAGGCAGCCATAGAGTGGTCGGAAGCAGTGGTTAATTTAGGACACTTGCAGCTCCTGGAAGCGGGACCTGGTGCGGGGGCCAGAGGGGGTATAGGTGGTGAGGCGCATTGTTGGCTGGACTCCAGGGCTGGGGGTGTGAGCTCCCTTTTCGCCAATTGGATCCCCCCACAGCGCGACTTGCTCTTCCTGAGCCTTAAGGCAGTTGGGGGCTGCTTCCTCACCTTACCCAATCTCATAGTTTTCCTGCCTGAAGACAGAGGGATCCTCCAGGGGGGACCTCTTCTAGCACTGCCTCACCTCCCCTCACCTCCCCTAGATGCTGCTTACCGTCAGCTGGGAATGGAGGGAGGGGCACAAATATGCTATCCTGAGAGGTTCTGAGAGGTTCAGGTGTCTTGTCCAGTGAAGGTAGATAAAAGAAGAAACTAAAAAATAAAAGATGAATGGCTCATGCCAGTGCTTTAAAAGGTGGGCACAATGTGAGGTCACAACACCTGCTTGCTTGCTTAGGGCTGGTATTACATGCTCCAGAGGAGGGAGCTATTCATGTGCTGGTTGCCTGCTGCTGGGCATTTTGAGGAACAGACTGATGATGCAGTATGGTCGCTGATTGTGACTTGATTGGCACTTGAATATGATCCCGAGCAGATGTGGGATAGTGCTGGCCACCTCACCGAGTGCAAGCCGCACCCTCCTAGCACTGGCCACTTCCACAGTGTGGGAGGTTATGCCCGCAACCTAGCATGTCGAGTGCCAACCACAGCTGAGAGCAGCTGCTATGGACTGTTGAGGGCTAAAGAAGGAGGGAGCGTCGTCACTCACCCCTAATGCCAGGTCCTGATCCTGCTCCTAGCCACCTAACCAATGCATGAGGTCAAGATGATGAGTGGAGAGCAGATATTAAGATGTTTGATGTGATGGGCCCAACACAGCACAGTGGGCTCGAGAAAACATGGCAGCAGGATCCTCGACGCGCCTTCAGCACGTCCAACACAGCGTGGTGCACTGCTTTTGCCGTTTGCCTTCGCCTGCTTCGTCCGCACCCCCGCTGGCGCAACAAAACAGTGGGCTGTGACACAGCAAAGGCCAGGGGCGAGGCACGTGGACCTGGGAGCTTGGAACTACAAGCCACACCTTCCTCCAGCAACAGCGATTGCTCATGACGACAGCACGTCTCGCATCTCATGTCTCAGCAGGGCTGCAAACATGGTAAAAAAATTGTCTAACACCTGATTGGCATTTTTTATGTACTTATAAGCCCCTAGTAAAGTGGTATACCATATACCCAGGGCCGGTAACTTAAATGCTACTAGTGGGCCTGCAGCACATATTGTGCCACCCAGTCAAGTAGCCCTTTGAAACATATGACTGCAGCCTATGTGCAGTTTTAAACTGCCAATTTGACTTGGGAAAACACACCTTTTGCCAAACCCAAAACTCTGTGAGGACTCCCTCTCCCATAGGATAACATTGGATTACCTTATTACATTTAATTAGTGATAACATTTGTTTGGGAACAGGTAAAAAGATCATGTTTGGTGTCTAAGGAATTGAAATTTAAAATGCTCTCTAATGGTAAAGTCAGATTTTAAGTCACATTTCTGAAAATGCTAGTGTTAGAAAGTTGGCATTTTTGTCTCCTAACCATTTGGTGCCTGCAGCCTGTTTCCTGGGTCACATAACTAGATGTAGTTGTCAGTTGGCCTCTGTGTACTCTTCCCAGTTACATAAAAGGGGAAAAAGGTTTTAGCAAGATTGGCCATCCTGACAGGATGGGAAGGGCGGAACTGTGCACAGTCCCATTGACACTTCACAAACACTGCCTCAGCCCACACACAAAGAACATCACCCTAGTCTTTGCGCCCCCAGACATCCTGTGACCAGGGCTGGGAGGAAGGAAATTTCAACACCATCTGTGGGGGAAAAGCGCTATAAGTTTCTTCCACTTCAAAGCTGGTACCAGTTATAAAATTAGAACCCTCAGACCCACTCTTCAGTTCACTTCTGGACCTGCGGAGGACTCTCAGAGGAATGGCCCACTGCCTGTGGCCAGCTAGGATCTTCAGAGGAATACCCTGCTGCACCAAAAGTACTACCCTGCGGCCTGAGACCTGCCTTCTGCCCCCAGAGGTCTGCTCTGCTGCTTGAGACCTGCTTTTCTGCTTGAACCAAGGACGCCATATTGACTCCAAGGGCTAGTTGGCTGGCCTCCTGATCAGAACAAAAAGGACATAAAAGGCTCAAACCTTCTTGAAACCGCACCGGAACCCTTCTTGAGTGAATCCTGATCCTCTAAGTTGTGCCCTTCCAGTCCTGGACCCTTGGAAGTGGTGCTAAATGTGCCAAGATAGCCCAAATCTAAAACTTAGGACTTAAAAATGATTTCTGACAAAACGTGCTCGGAGAACCAAGAGGAGACCAGGACGTACCTGCTTGCTGATCCGCCCAAGGTGCATCATTGGTCGGCCTGACTTTGTGGTAGCTCCCGTTATTCTTGGCATTAGCAAATCCTGTTGAGCTGCTCTTCCCAAAAGCATTATCTGGCCTCGTGGAGCCCTCATCATTCACAGTCTGCAACTTTATCCCACTGGAGATTTTCGACTTTTAAAAAAGAGACTGAGAGAGACTATGTGCCTAAATACGAGTTTGGCGCTCCATAGGACTGCCAAACTTGCAGTGAAGGTGCGGTGATGGTCAGAGACTGCCGCACCAGAGGTCTGACCGGCGTATTACAAGTACTGCGGTTGGACCTCCATGGGACCTTCGCAACTGCTGAGGATTCATGATCCTTGGTGTTGGCACTGCGGTCTTAAAGCCGCAATATGCTTGGTGGTGCTGTTACAGTACCACCAAGCATATTAAGAGTTTCCTCACCACCAGCAGTCTCATGACAGTTCTCATGACATGGAAATGCTTATGGCATGGAAATGCTGACTTGGAGAAGCATGGTGTGCCCCTATGTCTGCATGCACCCACAGCTCCAGCAAGGCATGGACTTTACAATCCATGCCATGTGGGAATGTGCTGTGGTGGGTCCACGGCGTTGCCTTTCTAAGGCTCTCCTATGAGTCTTTGAAAGGCAGCGCTGTCGGCCCACTGCCCCAGGACCGCCTGCCCAGATTACAACTTGTAATCCGGCGGACGGTGGTCAACTTTGGCAGTGTAGAAGCAGGCGGTGACGTGGTGCCCCACTCCCACATCACCAAAGTCATAATCAGGCCCTAAGTCTGAAAGTAGAACCTTTGCCATGACTTCATCCGGCACATCCACGACGATGACGCCTCCCCCTCATACACCGCCACCTACCTTGCCCCACTGAATTTTACCTTCTTAGACTTTTTTCTACAAAAATTCTTTTAAGTCAGAGACTGGGACCAATCCACTTTCTGTATCCGAAACTCCATCGCGGTCAGCCATAAGTTTGGACTTTGCCCTGGTCTCATGCAACTAGGTGTCCACAGTTGGCACTTTAATCTTTTAAGTGCTATTTTACACTCTAAATCTTAAAATTCCTATCTCTGGTTCTATTGATTGGATTTTTATTGTTTTTTGGCAAATAATTTATTTTACTACATTTTTCTAAATAAGTGTGGGATTTTTCTTGTGTTGTGTTTTCAATGTATTACTGTTTACCTGCTGCATAAATACTTTAGACATTGCCTCTAAGTTAAGCCTGACTGCTTTTGTGCCAAGCTACCAGAGGGTTAAGCACAAGTTAATTTAGTGAATTACTGTGGTTCACACTGGCAAGGGTTGTGACTGTTGCATGAGAAAGGCTCACATCCCCTCAACCAACAAACCAATTTCTCACAGACACATAATAATTTTAACACTCAGGCGGTTGAGTGCAATTAGAAGTACAGGATAGAAAATTTATTAAAATGTAACTGACTAAGGTTGCCTCTGCCTTCCATTCTTCCGAGGTCGATAAAATGAGTACACGTTTCATTGGGTAAAAATTACTGTGCCTACCAAAAGCCCTTAAATACCTATCCCAATTTGGAAATATAAAAAACAAGGCAATTAAAGGCACGAAAACTAGTATTAGTACTGTAAGTACTCTAAGTACATCGGACAAGGGACTCGATTCACAATGGTATTTTCTGTCATAAAAGCATGTTTATACCTCAAAATACCTTCATATATGCCTACCAACAATTCACAAAAGTATTCCTGGAAGACGTAAATGAAATTACTAATGAGGATATGTTTGCCACGAATTCAGAGAAATTCACAGTAAATCCCAAGCAATCGGTGGGAAATTGGCATTACAGGGTGTGGCTTGCCTTGTAGGCTTGTAAACGCTCCCACAAACATGTACATTTGTGGGTGTTTACTATCTCCGATCCGACCCCTTCCCACCCTGGAAATGGTCTAAAATATACCCTCGGCAAGAGCTGCTACAATTCCTCTTTCAGGATGGGAAGGGTAAAAGATTACTCCCATATTTGGTGGATGGGTATGCAGTGGTGTAGGGAACCCCCCACTTTAGCAGCTTTTGCGGGGTCTGCCACTGAGCCTGATAAGCTTGTGAACTGGGTTCACTTGCAGTGCACTTAATAGTGAGGATCTATGCTAGTTTTTGCCACTATGCACTAACTTTGCCTTCACGGGAGGGCACAGGCGTGCGGTCACTCCGCTGGCCTTGCGGCGGGTTAGGGTTTTTCCGCTGCGAATCCGACCGCCGCGGATGGATTTTCACCTGCTCCGCCTGCTACCGGCCGTCTTTCGTGGCATCGTTCCGCTGCGGTCGGATTTTTCTGGCGGTTTATCCTAATCTGACCGCCGGTTTTCCTGTGGTATTTCCTAGCACTACTTTACATTGCGCGCTGCAACGGCGATGCAGCGCGCGCAATGTAATTATTTTTATTTATTTATTTATTTATTTACTTAACTTTGTTCGGCGTATGCCGGAGTTTACTACCCCCCACCCTGCCCCTCCACTGCCCCGCCCCACCGCCCGCAGCACTCCCTCGAGGAGCCGCCACTAGCAGCAACACCCTGTTTCTTTCTTTTTGGAATTCTATCATGAAAACCCAAATCACTGAATGACCCCAGACTCCACTCACTTCAGAGTCAAGTGGCTCAACTTATACTAATGTTCTTCGAAGGCAAATTAAAAGGAACAAACCTTGCAGAGAAACGCTCAGACTGGCACGGAAAGGGCAAGACAGCTGCTTGCTTTCCTCCACCATTTCTAGCAGGGCATACTCCTTTAAAGAAAGCAACATCCAAGTTGGACAGCGCTTCTATGAAACACATTTCAAAAATGCATTTGAGAGGTGCTCAAAAAGTGTGTTTTGGAAAGTACTTCTGAGAGAGGGGCAGGGATAATCCCATCTCCAAACCACTGTAGGAGTGGTACATGCAGCATAAGACAGAGGGACAGCAATGTGTTAGGATGGAGGAAGAACCTTATTGGGGTAGCAATGTTTCAAAGGAATGGCTTTTATTCTGGAACCTAGAAGAAAAATGCAATTGGGATTGTCTCCAAAGTAGCTTTATTGGTGTGCTGATATATTGTGCAAGCATTTGAAGCACTGCGACAGGGGTCGAGGGTGGATGGAAGCAATCTGGACTTGGGAGGTGTGAGGGAGGCGAGTGCAAGCAAGAACGAGGGGAGAAGGCCAGCAAAAGCATGTACTCTCATAGAGTGCTGCAAAAGTAATTAAACATTTTTAAAAGGTACCTCCAGAAGACGTCAGCCAGTAGAAGGTCACTGGCCACCAGAAGCAGTACTTGGTCCAGGCTCCACAGCACAATGACTTGTGAGTAGGCGCTGACAAGCAAGGTAACAAAAGTGATGTGGGAGCCACATGGGAGCCAGCAAATGGTAAAAAGTGGTGTGGGAGCCACGTGGAAGGCAGCCTATGGTAAGTAACGTGACGTGGGATCCAACCAATGGTAAGTAAAGGTTAGTAATGGGCGGGTTCTAAGCCCCTTTTAAGACATTTTTTTAAATTTAAGAGAGTTTGCGAGCACAACGCAAGCAATATGCAGGTGAAACGTAAAAACAGTTAACATTGAACAAATCCCCACATTCTCGGGGGACCATGGCTACCGTGAGGTAAACGGTCAAGGACCGCCGGAGAGACGAGGAGGATGGATGTGTAGGTGTGCTGCTCCCCCCCCCCCGCAGCCGCACCTAGCATGTATATTAAGATATTGGAGAAATAACTCACCGAGCATCGGCAGAATTCGATGCAGTGCAACTCGGAGAACGGTGAAAGTCTGTGGAGCCGCCCGGAGGAAGGGAGAGTGGCTTCGACGTGGAAGCGAGCGGCAGTGCAGCTGCGACGCTCATGGGCAGCGCGAGCTTTCTCGCACAGCGGCAGAGGCAGCACAAGTTGTCTTGAGGTTGGGAAAGATGGAAGAGGTAGCGCAAAGGGGGCATGGGATGCCAGCTCAACTGTAGCCTTTCAGTATGCTAATAAAGGTCAGTTGGTCTGTAAAAGAGGTCAAGGAGTTTTGCAAGTCCAGCAGAGTACTCCTATGGAGAAGAGTATACCGTCGCTGGAGATAACAAGTGCCTTCCGAGATAAAATATCCAGGTATACCCTGCACACCCGGGCTGTTGGGAAATCGGTAGGGGTAAGTTTTGATTTGCAGTTACCCTTACCCCCAGAGGCCCCCAGTGAAACAGGTGCCAATAAAGTCGGGGGCTTAGCCCCAACAAAACTGGTGAGAGCCGGGAATCCAGCGAGGCAGCTGGGGAAGAGTCCTCGTGGAAGGGGAAGTCTCACCCCCCCAGGTCAGGGTCACCCCCTCCCTTAAAACATTTTATAAGGTTTTGACCCATACAACAACTGCAGGGACAGAGGGTGAGAAACCAGCAACTATGTCTCTAAAGGAGTCGGAGATGCGGGAGGTTAATGCCGCCCCAGTAGATGTTAATATGGCTCAGGAGGTTACGGGGGTGTTAAGGCAACCAGTGGAGGTGGAGTAATGGCTGGGGGCACATTGCAGATAGAAACACAGAATAGCTTCAGCGAACTAGAGGTAAGAGATGAGGTGGATGGTGAGGGAAGAACAAGACATGAAGACCTCCCTGTAGCTGAGACGGGGATTGAATTTGCACCCTGAAACCCCGTTGACCTCCATTCTTTTGGACTTAAAAGAGGAGATCAGAAATAGATTTAAAACACCGGAAGCCAACCAGGCAGACATACAAGTCTCCTGCACAGCTTTGGCGCAGAAACTAGATGATGTCACGGCGCGGACAGGCGCATTGGAGGAACAAATAGGACTGATGAGAAATGACATTACAAAAAATACCGATGGGCTGGGAGCCCTGGTTAGGGAAAATATAGGATTCAGGGAAGATTTGGAAAGAATCGAGTATCCATTCCAGGAGAAACAACCTGAGAGTCCTAAATATTCCGGAAGCTGAAGAAGGGACCAACATTAAGGCTTTCATAATTAAATTGTTAAAGGTGACCATTCTGAAAGATAGGCCAGACGTCAACTTGGACTATGAGATACAACGAGTTCATCGGGATCCTTTCAGACGCAATATGCAGAGACAGAAGCCGAGAAAAATTCTTGTAAACTTTCTCTCATATTCAATAAAGGAAACAACTTTAACAGTTGCTCTGAGGAATGGACCATATACAGTCCAAAACTTCACTTTCTTTGTCTGGTCAGATGTGTGTCGCGCAACAGATCAAAAGCAATGGGAGTTAGGTAAAAGGATGGAGGAGTTAAATAAACTTGGAGCCAGAGCCCAATTGAAATTTCCGGCGATGCTCCGTGTTATGTGGGATAACCAGATGCGCAATTTCCGGACAGTTGAGGAAGCAGACAGTTTAATTGACATCATAAAGAAGAGTGGAGTATCTTGAGGGTCACAGTCCCCGAATCAAGAATTAAAAATGAAGATATAGGTTAAGAAATCACAGGAACATAGGGATGTCGGATGAGGGGTGGGGGAGGTGAGGGGGTAAGGGGAAGCACTGTTATTGTTATAGTTTAGGGAGATCTCTCCTACTCTCTGGTCGTCTCATAGGCATGTATATGCCTGAAAGTCAAGGTAGGGTTCCCATGGGTGGGAAAGGGTGGACAGAGGTGGGAGGTAGGGCACAGGTGGGAAGCAGTGGGAAAAAATTAATAAAAATAAGTCCTCAGTATTTCTATTAGTACTCTTTCGGTCTTGGGCCATCACTGGAAAAAAGTATCATACCGATGGGAGAAGATGACAGTATCTTACAAGTTTTGACCTGGAACGTAAATGGTTTGAGATCAAGAAATAGGCAGAAGTCGACGATGAAATATTTAGATGATACTAAAGCCCAGGTAGTCATCCTACAAGACACCCATTTAACCGCAAGTGAAAGTAGAGAACTTTATACAAAGTTAAGCTGCCTCCGATCAAGTAGAATATTGTAAAGGGGTGGCGGTATTGATAAGGAAGGGATCAGGAGTTGAGCTGATTTCTTCTAAAACAGATTGCTCCAGGAGGTGGGTTTTAGCAACTCTTAGGTGTTCTGGCACAGAGTTTGTCTGTGCGGCTTTTTATGGCCCTAATGTGGAGGACCCCCAGCATATCGTAGACTTACAACTGACACTTGTTGGGATAACCACCACCATAATTATTGGGGGCGATTTCAATACCCTATTAGATCCAATTTTAGACAGATCTATTAGTAGGAGGGGAGGCCAGGCTCAAGCACCTAGGACAAGGCAGGCTATGAAACACATGTTATATGAAATGGGCTTGGTCGACACATGGAGATATTTAAGGAGGCAAAAGCGGGGATACAACTTCCACAATAAAAAATATCATCATTTTTCCAGGCTAGATTACCTCTTAGTGGATAGAGTTTGGGCTGGGAGATTAAAAGAGGTTAATATACTGCCGGGGCATATCTCAGATCATGCTGCACTGTGCGTAACATTAACGGGGGTAAGAGCGAGTTAGCGTGAGATGGACTTTGAAAAGGTCCATCATTCCTATCAGACCTAGATGTGTCTATCCACTTGAAAAAAACAATAAAGGAGTTTTTCCTGGATAATGCCAATTCAGCTCCCATTGGAGTAATCTGGGATGCCTTCAAGGCATATGCACGAGGAGTTTTACAAAGGCAGGTCATTTATAAGAACAAGCTTGATAGAGCTGAATTAAGAAACTTGGAGGATAAAGTGGGGATGTTGGATGTCAAATTACAGCAAACGACAGGGTCCACCCAGTATATAGAGAATATAACGAAGCAGCTGGAAGAAGCAAGATTAAATTACAAGATTAATTTAGAGGCAAAATGCCATGAGAGATGGGCAGCGGGATGCATGAAACAATTTGAATATGGGGAAAAGGCTGGAGCATTGTTAGCTTGGAAGGCGAGGGCTGAGAGGTCATGAAATTATATCGGGGAACTGATCATCAACCCTCAGGGAGAGATCTCTAATAAGGAAGAGGAGATGCAGGCTTGCCTGGTCTCGCTTTTCTCTGAATTATATACAGAGAAAGTGCGATCAGATGAGGGGACCCTAAAACTGTAGCTAGATAACTTAGGGCTCCCAGCGCTTACAACGGAGGGTAGGAAGATAATGGATGTTCCAATCACCAAGGGAGAAATAAGAGAGCAGCTTCTGCATCTAAAGAATGGCAAGGCAGCAGGCCCAGACTCACTACCGGTTGAGGTATATAAATTAATCACTGACAAAATAGTTTCGGAAATGAAATTGCTGTTTAATTCAGTTTATAAGGGGGAAGAGCAGAATGCAAGTTCATGGAGTGAAGCCACAATAGAGTTGATTTTAAAACCCCCAAAGGATCCGAGGAGAGCCAACTCATATCGGCCTATCTCCCTGTTAAATGCAGATTATAAGATCTATACTGGCATTTTGGCTGGGAGAATGGCAGAGGTGGCTCCTCAATAAATACACATAGATGAGAAGGGGTTTGTCCCGAAAAGACAAATTCAGGAACTAACGCTATCTTTGATTGGGACTATAGATCTGGCAATTGCGCGCACGATCCCCTTGGCAGTTATTACCATCGACTCCGCCAGGGCATTCGATCGTGTTAGTCGGGCATTCCTCTGGGCAGTTTTGGAATCAATGGGCTTTGGCACAAGTTATATTATGGCACTCAAGAAATTATATGAATGCCCTACGGCTAAAATCCTTTTAAATGGCTCCCTGACGAAGAGCATTAATATCCTTAGAGGTACGAGGCAGGGTTGCCCTTTGTCTCCCCTTCTTTTCGACATTTATATCGAACCCCTGGCGCATCTTTTGAGGAAAGACGATCAGATAATCCCAATTCACTCTCTCCCCTCTCGCAGTAAAAAAGCATTATATGCGGATGATATGATAATTTAAACCTCAGATTCAGCCCGAACATTACCTAGTGTAGAGCAGCTAACAAAAGAATTTGGGGAGGTATCCGGATATTTAGTGAATATCTCCAAGACAAAGATGATGAGTTGGAATCTGGAGGGTTGGGGAGGTAGAGTGTGTGCTGAGATAAAATATTTAGGGATTATCATAGTCAACCAAATTGACAAGATTCCATTGCGAAATCTAAAGAGGGTGGCCGAGGAGGTTGATCGGTCATTGTCCAGGTGGAAGAACCTTCCACTAACCATCTATGGGAGGGTTAATTTAGTAAAAATGTAAATCCTGCCGAAGCTGACATATCTATTCAATTGTATTTCACTTAAATTCCCTAAGGAAATAATCAATAAAATACAGGGAAAAATAACTCGTTTTATTTGGGCTTCCCACGGAATACGGCTCGCTCGGAAAAAACTAAGGCGTCGTCTTCGGAAGGGTGGTTTGTCCCTGCCAGACTTTAACCTTTACTGTATGGCATTTCAATTTAAAAATCTCTGAATGCTTATTGGGGAGCCTGATTCTTCTACTTGGGGAGTTCTATTAGGGGAAATGACTAAGGAGTTTGGGACAGCAGCCTTTTTATATAAGTTTGGCGCTCAAAAGTACTTTAAAAAAGTAAGGTTGAAGGTCCTAAAAACAGCATTAACACTTTGGAGTGCAGTGAGGAAGATGTTGAATATAGGGTACTACTCGGAAATCGCACCGATCTGGGATTCCCCAGGGACACCGGAATGTCTGAAGGATGGATTGGCTCTTCCTTTGAAGCAAGCAGGACTGTCCAAGTGGGGTGACTTGATATCAGCAGGTGAATTGTTGCCTTGGGAGGTGCTGAGTGCGAAAACTGGCAATAGACTATCTAGGTTTAAATATGTCCAGCTGACATCATGGTTTTCAACAACTCTCCAGGAGACAGGTAGGACATGGGACTTTGAGGTCACCCTTCAAGATGTAAGTGTAAAAAGTGAAGAAGTTTCAAAGTGGTATGGGCAATTCCTGGAAGCAGAGGAAATGAAAATGGAGACTCCATATGCGATTTGTCGGGACACATTTCAGGACGAGAATTTACATCTGCTTTGGACGGACTCATTAAAATTATTATACTCAATAGTTACACCAGCAAACTTTAAAAGACACCACTTCTTTGTAATAAATTGGTTGTATTAGACTCCTCAAAGAATAGCTAAGTCTCTCCCCAGATGTAACAGATGCAATTTTCCAAAAGCTAATGATGTACATATTTTCTTTACATGCCCCGAAATAAAAGAATATTGGAAGGCTGTAGAAACTACTATAGGAGACATTCTAGGGAATCCATAACCCTGACAGCGGCTTTAGTACTCCTAGGGGTGGATAACAATCTACATGTCACTTTAAATGGTAAGCAAAGGGGCCTGTTATTTTATCTATTTCTTCTGGCCAGACGCAAGATTTGTAAACATTTGAAGACCCTGTGCCTCCACATCCTACAGGATGGCTAAAAGTGGTTAAGTGGACCAGCAGAATGGATATCGATTGTAATCCGCGAAGGTCGGGGGAAATCTGGCAGGACTTTATAAAGTGGGCAAGTTAGCACTGTGGTACAAAGTAGGGCTGTGTCGAAACGTAACAAATCTTTCCATAGTCCTATGATTACACCAGATCATGGTAGCTTGGGAGGATATTCCCCCCTGGATGCGATAAGAGCCTTGGAAGCTCGGGCGAGTAAATGCAACGGACCATTAGACGAATAAGGGTGCCAAAAAACAGTCCAAGACTTGCAGAACGCCATGGTGATATTAGGCCAAAAAAAATAATTTTTTTTTAACATTGAACAAACCCCTTACAGAAACTTGCAGGAAATTTTGCCAGCATCTGAACAGCTGATGTTTTGCTAATGTGAATATGTAGCAAGTTCATGAATTTGGGAAGTTTGTTACTTT